>PVKN010028717.1:0-13162 GCA_004027915.1 Capromys pilorides
AGAAGCCCTGCTTTCTAACAAAGCAGAAATGATTACAATACAAAAATATTTACAAATGACCTGATCACTTAAAAAACTCACTCTCTACTTCAACACTGCTCCTCTTAATACCTATGTGCGTTTGAACGACACTGGCTTCATAAAGTAAAAATACAATAGGTGGCAGACAGTGGCCATTTCTCTTCCCTCACTGACCTCATAGGAAGACCACATTTCCCAGAACGCCTTGCTGATAGGCTGGGGCAATGGGTCATTTTCAGGGTGAACATATAAGACCAGTTGCGAGGCTTCCACATACGCCCATGAAGAAGTTAAGATGGTACAGCCATATCACACTAAAATTTCATATCTTGGACAGAGACACATTGAGAAATGTGCCTTTGGATGTAAAGTCACTGAGAGAATAATTTTTTTACTCTAGTAAAATAATCTGAATCATGTATAGTTTATTGGCCAGGTATGGTGAGGCACACCTGTAATCTCAGCACTTAGGAGGCTGAGTCAGGAGAATCACTGTAAGAAGGAGTGATGGCGAAGTGGAATTAGAGATCTTATAAAACAACTAGTTACAGTAATCTGATGAAAGTAACACTGGATTTGCTCAAAGGGCACCAAAGGCATTCACCTGTGAGAACTTGTCCGAAATGGGCTAGTTTGCAATAACAGAAGAAAAAATTAAATAAACAGAGATGATATGGACTAAAGCATCCAAAAGAATGCTCTGAACACCAAAAACTGAAGGTCACACTTGAGAACGCTGATGAGATCTCTGAACATCTTTATAAACATGATCATCATCCTTGTCAGCAACCTCCCAACTGGAAGATACAGCCCCTTGCCCCTAAAATCAACACTTGGTTCACTCTTCCTCCACTCCAGTAATTTGCAATCAGAATCTATGACAAATATTTTATAGGTAATAAAATCAGTTTTTAAAACTACATTCTAAATCAGACCAGTTTGTCATCGTGATAAAATTTTAGCCCCATTTTAAGTGGAATAATGCACACCTGTAGGCACACACACAACACGTGCTCTTGAGTCACTTGAGAGTAAGCTGCTTAAAACAAAACCTCTTTACATCGAAGTGCATGAAGGTGTAATTCTGAAAAACAAGTATTTTCTTTCAGATCCACACTATGATATCACAATTAAGAACTGTAATAGAAGGGCCAGGGAGATAGTTCAGTGGGATAAGTACTTGCCTGGCAAGTACAAGGTCCAAGTTCAATCCCTGGTACCACAAAAAAAAAAAAAAAGAAAGAAAGAAAGAACTGTAATAGAATCTTATTCTGCATGTGTAGTCCACATTCAAATCTCTCCAGTACCTCTGTAGCATTCCATTTTCCTTCCCCAGAACCCAATTCAACTATGTTTTGTTGCCAAGTCTCCTTAGTGTTCAGACTGGAATGGTTCCTCATTTTTTCTTTGTTTTCTTATGACACTGATATTACTTAAGAGTATTGATCATTTACTGGATGAAATTTCCAGTCAATTTGTGCTTCACATTTTCAGAAAATCCTACTTGGGCAATGTTTCCTTGGTGAGAAAGTTACTAAAGGAATGTGTCCTCAGGATACCCAGCAGGAAGTCCCTTCTGTCTGGCTCTCCTGTTACTGCTGACCTCAGCCTCGATTCGTTGGTTAGGGTCTGCCAGCTTCATACATAGAACATTTGTCCTTTGTGATTACAAAAGTAATGGAGGGGGACATATTTTTATTGTAGTGACACATATAACATCGAATTGGCCATCCATGAGATATGTCATCCATCACCACCATGTAGAACAGCTCACCACCCTGGAAGGGGACTGTGCCTGTGAGGCAATCCTTGGCCATTTCCCCTCCTGCCACCCTGGCAGCTGCTAACAGCTCCCTGTACCTATGGATGTGCCTAATTGCGATGCCTTGTGTACATGGGACCTTATGTATGTGCCCTTTTGTGTCTGACTTTAGTGCCATTTTTTCCAGCCTCAGAGTCTGTCACAGGGCTGAGGAGCTCCATGGAGATAGTAGGTGACCCTCTGCCCAGGGAACTTTAACCCCAGTCAGCTGAGTATCTGCTGATTCTTTTTCTTTTTCAAGTTATACTGAAGGTTGAACTCACCTTGGTGTTGAACTACATCCCCAGCCTTTCTCTTCTTTCTGCCTCCCTTCTCCGCTTCTCTCCTTCCTTCCCTCCCCCCCCCCACCGTACCCTTCTCTTTCTCTCCTTTCCTTCCCCATTCTCCCTTTCCCCCTTCTTTTTCTTCTTTCTCTGCCACCCCCAGGTCTTGCTAAATTTCCTAGACAGGTCTTGGAATCCTCCTGCCTCAGCCTCAGAGTGCTAGGATTATCAGTGTGTGCCACCATACCCCACTTGGTATTTCTGAGAAAATATCAGTGAAGCTTGTCTCTTTCTGCTACCCACTCTCTTCCTCTTTTCATGGACACACACTGCACAAACCCTCCTCCACCAGATTTCCTCCTGACCTTACATAGGGGCTGCTTGCCGTGACCCACAACTCATCCCAGGGAGCCAGCAGCTGGGTGGCTGCCACCCTCGGCCTAGGAGGTCCCAGCAGCAACTCTGCACGTTGCCACTAAGGAAAACCCAACGAGGCAGCTCAGAGATTCTTCCAATTCTTTTCACAAAGACAAATCCCCCTTTATTTATGCCTGCGTCATTCTCAGCTGCCTTCACATGCTGCCTCAAAATAGTTGCGTTTCTGAGCTTGGACACTGGCTCACAGTCCACGCCGAAGGCCACGCTATTCTAACATGAGCCAGAATGCCAAAGGCAGAGCTCACCAGGGCCAGAGTTCCAGGACAAGAATGGCTCCACATATTCTCCAGCCCAGGTGACACAAAATGCAGGTGGACACAAAACTGAAACTTCCTAGGGAGGGAAAAGAAAAAGCTTTAACCCATTTTTCCCTCAAAGCATGAGTTCCAAAGTGTGGAATTCAAATATTACAGTGCACGGGTTGGAACGGCGCACTGCTGTGACATTAAAGATCCCTGAACCGTGTAGCAAGAAGAGGTGCCCTCGCAGCCCTGAGAGCACCTAGGAAGAAGACCCAGTTCAGCACTCAGCTGTCTCCAGCACTTGCCGGAGTTTTCTTGTTATTTGTTTGCTTGCTTATTTTACAAAAAAGAAAAGGAAAAACTTTGGCCAGACCATGGCTTACAGCTAGAATTTAATAGCATTGTTTTGAATTTATTTAAGGTTTTTTTTTTAATAGTAATAGCATTTATAGTGGTGATATAAGGTATCCTTTTAAAACAAATTTATTGGGCAGATGTGGTGGTGCATGCCTATAATATCAGCACTTGAGAGGCTGAGGCAGGAGGACCACTGCAAGTTTGAGGCTAGCCTGGGCTACAAGGTGAGCTCAAGGCCAGCCTGAACTGCATAGTGAAGCTCCATCTCAGAAAGACTCAAACAAAACAAAACAAAACAAACCCTTTTGAACTGGTTCACTTAAAAAACAAAAACAAAAACAAAAAACACTTTTTTTTTTCATTTGTGTATTTGGTACAGGGTTTCACTACACAGATCGGACTCATAGTGATCCTCCTGCCTCAGCCTCCCCAGTGCTGGGATTACAGGCATGCTCCACCATGCCCAGACTGTCCCTGGCTCAGCACGCCTCAGAGATGTGGCCAGCGTGTCATTCGGGACTGGGGATTGAACCCTTGTCCCTGTGCTTGCCAAAGTAGATGCTTACTCTGCTGAGCTATCTTGCTGACCCCAAGAAAAAACTTATGTAAGTAAAAATGTGGACCTCAGTGCTAGCGAAAATTCTGACAGTCATTCTCAAATGCCTGTCAGATGTCTGGAAATCACTGCTTTAAGCCGGGGTGGGAGGGATTTATCTCAGAAATTTCAGACATCAGGAATAGGCTTGTAGGAAGGGAAGCCCAGCACAAGAGGAATGTATAGTTTACAAGGGTGGATGGAGATGGTTTTAAACCACTGGGCACCCATGAAAATTAGGGAATACATAAGTAGATAGTACTCTCATGGTGACATTGGGAATTCAGATCTCCAACAAAAAGAAAATGGGGTAAAACAGTGACCCCCTCATAACAGGCCTCAGAGGAAATTATATATATAAGGAGATGGAGCCCCATGAATCTTTAAATAGAAATAAAGTTGACTTTAATATCTATATAAAATAAGTCTCCCTTCTCTGCCAACACACCTGATACCAGTTTCAGCACTACCAATGGACACATGCATCTCCCAGTCCCCTTCCTGGAGGCCGCCATTCTCCTCAGTTTCCTTTACATCCTTCCAGGGGTATATTCCAGGGCTATTTAGGGGGAACCTTTATTTCCCACTCCTCCTGTTTCTGTGTGGAGGGAGTTGTACCACTGTAACACATCTAGCCACTGGCATCTTTATGGGTTGGTGATACTGTGTAGCACTTTGTTCTTCCCCCAGTGGGGTTTGGGGTCTAAGCTCCCTGTTACAACCTCACTTTTCTCACCAATAATAATGGATATGAATCTACGCCATTCTCCAAACGTCTGCCTAGTGTGTTGCTGTGTGGCCAGACTGTGCTTACCTAGCACCTTTCTCACCACGGTGCCACACTAATACACCCTTGGGCAGCCAATGGCAGGGCTGCCACTTAGACGGCCGTACGACTTTCTGCTACTCCACACTATACTCTCAGTGAGCCTCCTTGCACTTATTTTCTTGCACACTTGTGTTTGTACATGTGAAGGATATCTGGACATGAGGATGCTGGGTCACAGAGGATAGGTATTTAAGTAATTTTATTTAAATTACTAAGTAATTTTAAAATGTAGTACAGATGCCGGGCATGGTGGCACACGCCTGTAGTTCCAGCACCTGGGAGGCTGAGGCAAGAGGATTGATGTAAGTTCGAGACCAGTGGGCTACAGAAGTGAGCTCAAGGCCAGCCTGAACTGCATAGCAAGACCTTGTGTCAAAAAGACATAAAAAAAAAAAAAAGTAAAAAAGAAAAGTACTACAAAGCATGCAGGGCAACATCAGTGCCCTGTCAGCCTTGACCTTTAGCTAATCGTCAAAGGGCATTAAATACTGAGCCAACTGTTATGTATGATGTGGGTAGAGAAGAATCCTTGGCTTCATGTCTCTGACCTATTGACATCCCTTGATTTCTGGAAGTGCAACTCTAGCCTTAATACACAGAGCAGCCCCTGCCAGCCCCAGAGCCTGCACACGTGTGTGTACACTTAGGCACACAAGTTCTCTTGCCAGGGCACACCCACGCTGGACCCTATCCTCCCGGAGACATCAAGGATCCAACAACTCTCTGGCTTCATGCTGGATCAAGATGGGCCCAACAAACCTAGGGCAGCATCAGAACTAATCCTTGCCATTTGCCTAGAAACTTTCTTTCAATAATGCAATGCTTGGCGATACAGCTCAGTAGCATAGCGCCTGCCTGGCAAGCGCAAGGTCCTTACTTCAGTTCCCCGCAACGAAGAGAAAAAGATGCAATGCTGAATATTGATCCCCAGCCCCAGCTCTGCCTCTCCAGTCAGACTAGCCATGTCATCTTTTTTTTTTTTTTTAAATTTTATTTATTTATTTGTTTGCTTGTTGTGTTTGTTTGTTTCTTTTTATTTATTCATTTTGTGGCTGGCTCAGCCTGCCCTGGTGGTGGCGCTGGCGCAGCATGTGGTGCCGGGGATCGAACTGCAGTCCCCGCAGTTGCCTGAGCCCTCCTAAGCAGGTGCTTTAGACCACTGAACCATCTCACCGGCCCTAGCCATGTCATCTTAACATAGCTCCCTGGCACAGTCTGTCCCTCCACCCTCAGCTGCCTCTCTCATGCCACTGTCCAAGCCTCATTCCAACATCCTCTCCCTGGAGAAGAGTCCCTGAGCACCAGTGACGTCAGCACACCCCCTCCAGGATCATCTAGGCCTGCCTCTGCTTCTCGTCTTTGGAGGACCAGCACTGTCCGGAGGCGTCACATCCGCTCCCTTGCTCATAGCCTATTTTCCCTCTGTGCAGAAAGCTGTCATTTACAGTCCCAGAGATGTACAACTCCAAGGCCTGCAGAGAACTCAAAGCCTGATTTCCAGCAGAGGGATGGCAGCCAGGGCAGTCCAAGGCCTTCCCCAGTCCCAAAGCAGAGCAGGAACAGGCTTCAGAATGGGGCATCAGGGCCCGCACTCCAATCACTTTTTTCTGTCTGGTGGGAGACACCGCCCTGAGAAGGCCCATGACAACCTTTTAATAGTCTGTGGCCATTTCCCAAAGCCTCTGTTCAGTTTTCAGGCACAATCTTCACTAAGCTGTAAAACTACGATATTGTTCCTCTTGCAGTTTCTGCAGGAGCTGATCAGAACATTTAGGAAAATGCCGTGCGTTTGGGCAGCGACCTACCGGAAGCTAGGGGACTGTATTTGATTGGCTTTTCCACTTCCTGAGAAGCAGCCATAGCTCTATGACCACAGTGATCACAGAACTTCTCTCTTAAAAATGTGTTGTCTTCTAATTTAGATAATAGAATTAAAAGGCATCTGATAAAAACCCACAGCCTTCTGCCTCCCTCAGTCTTGCTCCTCAGAAACTGTGACTTCTAGCCCTTCCAGCTCCCCTTCTGTTAGGGTCTGTGTCTAGGTGTACCCCCAAAGCCATTTGCAGGCATTGGGCAGACTTCCAGAGTTTGTGATTGATTATTGTGGGTGTGGATGCTGCACCTGCCCTGGAGTGAGTTGAGGAAAGAGGCTAGAGGCCAACTGCGATGAGGCCCCTCCCTCAGCGCAGGAAAGCTTGCCGTCCGCCATGTGCCAGCCTGCCTTGGAGCCAGCAGAGTAAGGACTGAAGCCTCCAGTAACTGTGAGCTAAATACACCTTTCCTTCCTTCATTTTGAGTGTCGGGTACTTGTCCCGGAAACGAGAGAAGAGTAACTGAGACACCTCTCTTTACTCCCAAGCTGTGTTCACGCACTTCTGGTTCCTGTCGGCTTATTATTATTGACCTCCTGCTTACAGAAGCTTTCCTCTTGTGCCCCCATTTGTCCCCATCATCCCAATTCAGCCTCCACTTAGATCAATAACCATCACTTATACTGTCACTGTGTGAGTGTCCTACCCTGCAGAGCCCAATGACGCACCATGACTGCTTTTCTCAAGAAACTTCTCTTCCTACGGTAGGTCATGTAATACTTTATCTTTCTTTGTTTTCCTCTCTCTCTCTCTCTCTCCATCTATTTTTCCCCTTTTTTTTTTTTTAATCTTTTTGAGGCAGGGTCTTGCTATGCAGTTCAGGTTGGCCTTGAGCTCACTTTGTAGCTCAGGTTGGTCTCGAACTCACAACAGTCCTCTTACCTCAGCCTCCTGGGTGCTATTTTTCCACATTTCTTAGTAAGTTCTTCAAAAACATTTCTTTTTCTTGTATGGGGGATGGAACCCAGTGCCCACACATGCCAGCCAAGTGTTCTATCACTCAGCTATGTCCTTGGTCTTTTTTTTGTTGTTGTTGTTGAATCATGATCCAGTATATGTTAGCCAGCCTGGCCTTGAACTTGAGAGTTTCCTGCCTCAGCCTTCAGAACATCTGGGATGAAAGGTACACATCACCACTCTTGGCCCCAATTTTAAAAAAAACATCACAGGTCCTTTAGTACAGATGCCCAGATGCAAAAACGAATGCTTGGCTTCAGCTCCGGCCTTGATTCAACACATTCTTCTGGGCATTCATTCTACAGCCTGGTCCTCTCCAGACTCAGCTCTCCTGGCTCTCTGTCATGTGCAGCCTCAGCAGTTGTTGCTCTCACAGCAGAAGCAGGACAAGCAGTCCACACATCATTCTGCTGCGGAGATGAGCAAATTTGATCCTGGGCTGGCATAACTCCAGGAGATAGAGGAGTTAAAGCAGATCCTTGGGGAGGGGAGCCCCGAGGGATCATCCCACATGCAAATGAGACCCACAGTTTATCAGGCTTACCCTTCAGTGGTTTTCAAAGGCTACCAGCACTGAGCCAACTGTCATATACAACACCGTTGAAGAATCCTTGAACTCATGTCTCTGGTGGAGCAGAGGACCACCGTCACCCCCATTTTACAAATGAGAGGCTAAGGTTCTCAGAAGTTTCACATGGTCTGTCAGTGACTGCAGAGCTGGACCTCAAATCTCTGGCTTTCCGACTCCAAATCTAGGACATTTTCCCTCTCTCCCCCTTCCTACTCACATGCGTAGGGCCTAATGAAAACCACACAGCACCCTAATTAAACTCCGGCAGGAAGGCACAGAGCAGTGCCCAATCCACATCTTACCTGTGCCTTTGGTTGGATTTCCCTTGAGCTTTGGACTAAGGAGTTATTCCTGAAGGCACCATCTCCTTGCACAGGCCCAGTAGCTAAAATGCAGGTGTGCCTGGGACAGTTAGTGTGTGTGAAAGTCTGAGGTAATCTTGACAACTTAGCAAGATCCTGTCCTGGCGATGCTGCTTAGTGCTAGAGCACACCAGTGTTTAATACCCAGTATTGGAAAGATAGCAGGCCTAGCCAGATAGCTCAGCAGACTAAAGTGTCTGCTTAGGCAGAGCACAAGCCAGGGTTCAATCCTTGGCATACCGTGCCGGTCCCCACCCTCAGGGGGACCCCACAGAGATGGTGATTGAGACTGGGCATGGTGGTGCATGCCTGTAATCCCAGTGGCGAGGAGGCTGAAAATAGGAGAATCACTATGAGTCCTATCTGTGTAGTGAGACTCTGTAGACCCTGTCCTAAATGATTAAAAAAAAAAAAAGGCCTCACTACTGAATATTAGTATTAAGAGTTTTAGGGGTAAGTTTAAAGGAAAGAACCAGTAACCATGCTAGAAGAAGCAACAAGCATCCTCCAGGTGTGTGGCTGGGCAGAGCACGACTGAGGAGGTACCAGTGCAAGAGGAGGGAGGGGGACTCTGCAGTGTGGGAGGAGCCATGGAAATTCTGCACACAGAATGGAGTATTTGGAGCTCAGTAACTTTGAAGCTCTAAAAGCTGACAGAGGGCTAGGGTGATAGTTTGTGGTCTAAGCACCTGCCTGGCAAGCCCAAGGACCTGAGTTCGATTCCTAGTCCCACATGCTGTGCTAGCCTGGAACGACGCTATACTGGTCCTAGAACCTGGTGTGGTGGCCCACCCCAGTAACCATGCTAGTGCTGGTGCCTGGCCCCAGACCTCCCAGTGCTGAGGAGTCTGAGACTGGAGGATTACTATGAGTCCGAGCTGGGTAGCAAAATCCTATATCAAAAATAAATACATAAAAGTAAAAGATGGCAGAAGAAGCACTCCAGAAATGTCAATCCAGACTCCAGATGACAAACAGGTGTCCCAGGACTTGGCACCTCCTCACTGCTTCCTCTAAGTAGAGGTGCCATTCTATTGTAGCCCAGCCTGCTGCAAGCTTGAAGGGTGTGCATACGCATGTGTGTACTGCACACCCCGCCTTGGGTGTTGGAAGTTCACAAAAGTCCTGCTGGTGACTCACTGGCCCTCTCTTGCCCAGAGGTGACATTCAATTTGGCACCAGTGGGACGTCAATGCCAGGGCCTGTGGGTGAAAGAAAGGCCTGGGGATGCACAGAATCCTCTACTGTCCTCGCCTTGCTGAAGTCTGCGCCATGGGTGCCTGGCCCCAGACCTCTCTGCTATGCCCACAGGAAGTGGCTTTGACACACACACATTACAAGTGCAGGAACAAAACTGAGGCTGCCAGTTTCCCGCCAGGGAGAATATATTTTTAAGATGATCACGAGGTCCACCCGGCTCTGTTCCCGCCTTGGGAGTTCTTCCCACAATTCAGGTCAAAGCCTGTGCTGTAGCCTTTTCCTGGAATTGCAGGCAGGATAGGCCTGAGATGGGTAGCCAGCTTCCCGGCGCAGACCTGGGCTGTGAACACAGGGCAAGACCCCTGAGGAGAAGCTGCCCAGCCACACAGCCGGAGGGCCGTGAGGTCCACCCAAGCTGCTACCTCAGCCCTGGGCTGGCTGGAACCCAGGCCCTTCTACTGCCCCAGCACTGCGAAGGGAACGTGGCTTTGGCCTGTTTTCAGGAAGGCAGAGGTCAGCTCAGCCTCCTGCCCTGGGGTCTGGACACCAGCCAGCCAGCACTTGAAGCCCGTGTATCCTGAGAGGCCAGCTTTGCGCACCATGTGTCCAGGGCTCTGGCCACAAAGCCAACATTCAGCTAGGTTCAGAAGTAGCCCCAGGCAGGACACTGGAATTTGGCCACACTTTGAGGTAGGAGCCACTGAGGATGATTCTGTCTGTACAGCTAGGAGTCCTCCAACCTTAGGGAACAACAAAACTGCAACATCAACAACAAGAGAGCCCATGTTTACTGCCAAGTATGGGCCAGGCACTGCTCTAAGCCCTTTACCCACATTGATTTGTTACTCACTGAAACACTGATGTAACAACTATAATTAGCCCGATTTTACAGGTAAGGAAAATAAGGTCCAGAGAGGTTAGGCAACTCCCCCAAAGTCACATGGCTAATAAAGACTGGAGCTAGGATTTGAATCCAAGCAGCCTGCACCAGAGATATTATCGTGCTGCTCAGGCCAAGCTTGGGTTTCCCTTCCCTTGATATTTTAAGGCCTGGTCAGGGAAGTATCCAAAGTCCTAGGGCCACAGTGCATTTGGGTGCTGGATGCAGATTTTTGACATTCCAGGGGCACTCTTTGTGAAGCACCATGGGGACAAGGGGGGTGGGGACCACCAAGTCCTGCCACGTCCTCCAGGCTGAAGGGTCTCCAACACTGTACACACAGTAGACCTCTGTCAGCATGGGGACAGCCCTTTCATAAGCATGAGCAAGGACCACAGCCCATAGTACAGGCAAGAAATGAAAGGGGCCCAGTTCTCAGACAGCAGAACCAGGGCCCAGACAAATCTGGGTTGCCTGGGATCATCCTGCCTCAGCCTCCTAGATTTTGGGAACACAGGTGTGCGCCAGCTCAGAGGCTTACTGCTCACTGTTTTATAATGGGGCAACTGTTCACACCAGGGACACTTACTGAGCACCCTCTGTGTACACACGGATGATCACAGTCCATGGGGCAGTTTGTCGGGCAGAATGGAGGAGACAAATGCAGAACACCCCAGAGCGCATATACTGGACCCCACTGCCACCAGACCAGCCACAACCTTCCACTGGGCAGAAGCCTTACAGGCCCAGAAGCCGTGCAAAGGCAGTGGGGCTGCACACGGTTCTGAGCAGGGTCGCTACACCTGCTTGTAAGAGAAAACGTTCAGCAGCTAGGAGGAGGTAAGTTGGGGAGCTACAGCAATCCCAGGAGACACGGGCGAGGGGCTTGATAAAAGCAGGAGAGCCCTACACTCCTCCAGATGGAGCCTCAGGGGATGAAGAGGGACTGAGGGATAGGCGAGGGTCTTTAGCGTGTGCCTGAGTGGCCGCTGGCTGCAGGATCTACACTGGGATGGGCCAGGAGGAGTGCAGGGGAAGGAGGGCAGCTCGTTTGGCCTGAGAAATGTCTTGTGGGCAGGGACAGAAGCAGGTCCAGAAGTTAAAAGTGAGGAACAGAAAACCTGCTGTCACCATGGCCCTGGGGTGGGGAGCACTGACCCAGTGAACAAGTTCCAGCATGGTGGTGCGGGCCTGCAATCCCAGCACTGGAGAGGCTGAAAACAGGCAGATCACAGTCTGAGCTGCGTAGTGAGACCCTGCACAAAACACATAAAATGAAAATAAATAAATAATAAAATAAATCCTGTTTTCACCGGTGTGTGATTGTCAGCAGAGAAGAATGATCGAAGGAGACAGAGGGTTAAGCACCCCTGGCGGAGAAAACCAGGATCCACGAGAGAAAAAAACCAGTGAAAGGTCTGGGATGCGGCACGAGCTCCCTGCAGTTTCAGCAGAGCAAGGGAAAGCCAGGCGCGGCACGGCGCGGCCTCTCTCCCACCGCTGCGCTGCTCGCAGCCAGGATGCCGCTGTGTAGGAGTTCAGGTGGAGTCGCGTGTCTCCCCACTCGTGTCTCCCCACTCGTGTCCCCCCCACCAGGGGGCTTTGAGGGCATCTTCCCAGCTCCTGGAGTGCAGAGTTCAGCACGGAATGCTTGGTGGAGGAAGACAGAAGGAGCCAGAGTTCAAGAAGCTCTGTCAGAAACTAATAAAAAGCGAAGAATTGGGACTAGATTTTTCTTTCATGTCTGGCAATAGAGGGAGGAAGAAATATTTACCAAGGGCCCAGAGTTCCTTCCAATAGAGAAAACTCCAGTCCATGCAGCTTTATTCTGTCAAACATTTAAGGAAGATTAGCACCGATTCAACAAAACTGGTTCAGGAACTGAAGAGAAGGGCGCTGCTCCAACCCATTCTGTGACAAAAACACTGTAAGAACGGAAAAGTACAGAGAGAGCCCGGTGTGATGGTGCACATCTGCGATAGCAGCACTCAGGAAACTGAGGCTGCAGCCCTCCGGGTTAAGGCCACCGTGGACTACACAGAGACCCTGTCTCACAAAACACAAACCAAAACAAAGCAGAAAGAAAAGAAAAACAGAAGCCAGTATTCCTTGCACACACATAAACTGGGGATTGAACTCAGGTCCTCGCGTTTGCAGGCAAACGCTTATTCTACTGAGCTATCTCCCCAGCCACCACATGAACAAATTTTAAAAAAAAAATTTAGTAGAGCAAATCCTTGAATTAAGGGGTAAGTCCTATCTGTTTACCTATTGAACCCTGACTGGCTTTGTGATTTATTTTATCAATAAAAGGAAGGGATCATTTCTTTACACAGATAACAAACACACTGAAAGAGAAATTTGAGAAATAATACCTTTTACAATAACATTGAAAAAAATGAAATACTTAGGAATTAACCTAACTAAAGAAGTAAAAGATCTATTCAATGAAAACTACAGTACTCTGAAAAAAGAGATCCTAGAAGATTTCAGAAAATGGAAAGATATTCCTTGCTCCTGGATAGGTAGAACCAACATTGTGAAGATGGACATATTCCCTAAATTGTTATACAAATTTAATGCAATCCCTATCAAAATACCATCAACATACCTCACAGACCTGGAGAAATCATTCCTAAAATTTATCTAGAACCAGAAAAGACCTAGAATTGCAAAGACAATCCTGGGCAACAAAGATAAGGCAGGAGGCATTACAATTCTGGACCTAAAGTTATACTAAATTTTTTTTTAAAA
>PVKN010028718.1:0-13175 GCA_004027915.1 Capromys pilorides
ATTTTTTATTCATTTTAATGAGGAAAAAAGATAAAATAGCAATGAAACAGTTTCAAAACAGGTTAGTAGGACAGTTACAATAATTGATACATTGAATATTGTCTTCCTGAAAACTTAATTTTTAATCTCCCTAGTTTTTTTTTTTTTGGTTTATTTGTTTGTTTGTTTGTTTTTTTCTCTTTTTTGTCTTTTTGAGACAGGGTCTTGCTATGCAGTTCAGGCTGGCCTTGAGCTCACTTTTGTAGCCTAGGCTGGTCTCGAACTTGCACCAATCCTCCTGCCTCAGCCTCCCAAGTGCTGGAATTATAGGCATAAGCCACCACGCCTGGCTAATCTCCCTAGTTTTTAGTATCTTTTTAACTTACCATTGGGCTATATCTTTTTTTAAAAAAAAAAACTATTTATCTATGTTATGGCCAGTTCAGCCTGCCCTGGGGGTTGGGCTGGCACAGCATGTGGTACCCAGGATCTTACAGCAGTCCCTGCAGTTGCCTAAGCAGGTGCTTTAAATTGCTGAGCTATCTCGCTGGCCCTCACTGGGCTATATCTTAAAGCTCATTTATTTTTAAAATTATATTAAGTCCAAAGTAAAATTAAGAGTTTTAGGACTAGAAAGTTGTTTTACAAAAGAACATGTAATGGGAATACTATTAATAAAACTGCCAAAAACAATTTGTTCGACTTGATACAAATTTGGAAAATGTTAGTATAATCTTAAGAGTTTCTTTTCATTTAGAAGCAGCTCCACTGCTCTCTTACCAACACAGCTTCCTCTGGGCATTTAGGTAGGGAAAGAGCTGAGTTGAGGCAATGAGATGAGATGATTTCTCAGCTGGTACAGACAGTAGCTTAGAGACAGTTTAGGATAAAGATAATCGTACACTATCATTCTCAGTTGGTGTTTATTCCATAACTTGAACTAATTTGCCCCCAAGGAAGTCACTACTGTTTTTTGTTAGACATGAAAATTGGCTTAAACTCTGGTTAAAAAAACAGTGACTGTGCTTTTCTATCTAGTGTTACAAAGTAGGAAATTTTGTGAGCCTCACACCAATAGGATACCATTTCAACTTAAGTTCCTTCATTCTCATATCTTATTTAGCTGTTCATTCCCTGGCTGTGCTTTAAAATTTGGATTATTTATTTCCTTCACTTAGGGAGATCCATCTCTTATTTCTGAATAATACTCAGGCAAATCCCATGGCTTTTCTGACCAATTTTACTGGACAGCCTTATATTACATTTACTTGCAAACAGTGTTAATTCAGTAATAAAATGTTGTGCTCAGTATCTGAATCAGCATTATAATCTTCACTTAAAGGTACAATATATGCCTCTCCTATGAGACATTCTGTGGTTATACAGTCTTTCAAGAGATGAAGGTGTGCTTCTTTTCTCTTTGTCTAAACTGTGTCTTTTTTCTTATGTTTACTAATTTTAATTTCTGTTCTCAGAGAAGAAGGCAGGGAGTTAGGAAAGCAAAAAAGAACTTTATGATACACAAGAACATTCTCATCCAACTGGTAAAATTGTAAGGTAGCTTTGTTCACCCTGAGTGTTTTAAATCAATTAATATTTGTTTTCTGTGTCTCTGTCTGTTTCTGTCTCTGTCTCTCTGTCTCTCTGTCTCTCTGTCTCTCTGTCTCTCTGTCTCTCTGTCTCTCTCTCTCTCTCTGAGGATTTAACCTAGCACTAGGGACTTCTAAATCACTAAACTGCCAAGGCCGAACCTCTCAGAGCGGTGGGATTATATTTAAGAAAATATCAAACCTGGATACCAAATCTGACTTATAATCTTATTACCACTCAGTATTAAATTTATCCATTTGAGGACAAATCTTTCCATTCATTACAGCAAATTGTGGAAGCACCAAATTCAGGAGTGTGCACAACAAATCAGGCATCACTGTGGGGGATACCACCAGAGAAGAAGCTGAATGTTTCTGCTCCAAAAAATGAGTCAGAGATTAGCAAATATGAGGAACCTAATGTGGGATCTAATGTAGAAATCATTATAATTTTTTTTCTGGTACCAGGAATCAAGCTCAGGACCTCAGGCTTACCAGGCAGACACTGTGCCACTGAGCTAAATACCTAGTCCTACAAATTATAAATGTGGGTGTCACTGTGAAAAGGATCCCATGTGAATGATATTTTATTTGTGTTAAGAAAAGATGTGAAGCTATTCAATATTTGCTTATACATGTATAAAATGTGAGCAAGGTATGGCAGCTCATGCCCATAATCTCAGCACTTGGGAGGCTGAGGCAGGAGGATTGCCACAAGTTCAAGGCCAGCTTGCGCTACATAATGTCTGAACTACACAGGGAGACACTGTCTTAAAAAATGTATAAAATGTCTATAGAGGGATAGATAAGAGATTGCTAACTGTCCTTGTGGAAGAAAATTAGAGTTTCTAGAAGTAGGTGGAAGTCTTATCTTCTCTGTGCTTTGGAAATTTTGTACCATGTGAATATATTATTCAAAAATAAAAAATTTTCCCTCCAACCCCCATCACCATCCTCACTCTCCCCTCCTTGTCTCAGAAGATGTCTGCCTTTCAACTCAACCTGGTCCCTCTCAAGGAGCTTCTCCGCTTCATCAAGGTCCTGGAGTGGGTCTTCATTGTCACTGTCCTTGCCACTTTTTGTGGTTAATCTAGGCTCCCTGCATATGATATGATGGAAAAGAACACTTGGCTGTGTACGAGGAAGCCAGCTTATGCAGTCCTCAAATCCTTTTGCTTCCCATGGCCAAGGAGGAGCTGCTCCTCCCCCTGGAATATAATCCAGGGAGAAAGACATTGAACCAGACTGTGTCTGTACCATGACTTGTTGCCAACATCTTGAGAAGCATTTTTTTATCTTATAAAAATAATGGCTTTTTGGGGGCTAGGGAGATAGCTCAGTGGCATAAATGCCTGCTTAGCAAGCACAAGGTCCTGAGTTTCATCCTCAGTATTAAAAAAAAATTGGATTTTTCAATCAAGAAAAATAAATAAATTATATAAATTTTTCTTAAAAATGAAAGTGAGGGGTCCTCCTATAGTGGGTTAGATCTGAAACCTCGCAATCCCTCTAAAGCTTCCTGAGTACTCCCAAAGCCTCAGAGGTTCAGAAGTTGATTGGATCATGGGTCACCTCGGGTGTGACCTGGAGGGCTGTGTCCTTGTCCTTTGCTCCTCTTTGCATCCTGGCCACCAGGTGCTGAGCACCTGCTCTTTGGCCCTGACCCTCCCTCTGTCAATCAACATGGATTACAACCATGAGCCAAAATAAATCTTGCTTTAAATTATAGTTTTCAGTAATCTATCCTGAATGGATGGTGTGAGTAGACCCTAAAGAAAGAGGATTACCTGGTTAGAGGCAGAAGATGAGGGGTCACTGGGAGTGGCCAGCTACAGAAGAGGCAATCCAGTATACTCAACCAGAGAGTTGCCCCTTCTGAGGCAAGGCAGGAAAATACTTAAAGAACACAGAGATATCCTCTAAGAAAAAGAATTGAGCATGTACAGTGGTACATACCTGACATCCCAGCACTCTGGAGAGGCTGAGGTGGGAGGATCTCAAGTTTGAGGCCTGGACAACCTAGTGATTTCAGGACTGAGAATGTAGCTCAGTGTGAAGGTTCTGGGTGCAATTCCTACTGGCATATAGACAGAAACACATAAACAATCACTAGTCAGTTCTGCCAAAAACTCTTATTCAATTTATTACAAAGAGCAGAGTATATATATATATATATATATATATATATATATATATATATATATGGTCTTTTTGAGGCAGGGTCTCTCTGTGCAGTTCAGGCTGGCCTTGAGTTCACTTTGTAGCCCAGGCTGGTCTCAAATTCACAACGATCCTCCTGCCTCAGTCCCCTGAATGCTGGGATTACAGGCATGTGCCACCATACCCAGTTTATATCATTATATTATCATAGTTGTAGCTCTTCATTTCTCAATGTGTTGTCTAGAAGTAGTATTAAATTTCACACTCTTAGGAGAGTAAACATACAATTATTCACCTAAAATTTAATTAAATTCAATAAAAATTAATTCAATTCAAACAATATTGGGTGCCTAGTACAAGTACAGTATTAAATTACCTTATGAAAGATACAAATAAGTAACCAACATTTTTGAGTGCTTATTAGGTGTCAAGTACCATGATATGTGCTTTATATATGTTATTTCTTTCAGTCCTTGCACAGTCCTACAAGGTAGGTATCATTATAACCTCTACTGTTCATAAGTAGAAAGTGAAGTACAAAAAGAAGTTAAATACGGGCCGGTGAGATGGCTCAACAGTCTAAAGCACCTGCTTAGGCAAGCTTAGGCAACCGCAGAGATCATGGTTCAGTCCCTGGCACCACATGCTGTGAGAGTCCCACCCTCAGAACAGGCTGAGCCGGCCATAACATAAATAGTTTTTTTTTTGTTTTGTTTTTTTTTTTTTAAAAAAGAGGTTAAATAACTAGACCAAAGTTTTGGAGCTAATAAGTTTTATAGGTAATAAACTCAGCCAGGCTTCAAATAGAGGCTTGTCCTGAGTTCAGAGTTCATGGTCTTAATCCACTATGAAGGACGAAAGGACTTTATTTACAATCAAACCTAATGATGATGATGTGTAAGATAAATACAAAACTATCAATAGTAGGCACTTCTCTACAGTGGATACACAACCATGGAATTCAGGAGTGAAAGAACACAAAAAAGTGAAGATCATGGATTTTTCTGTAGCAGTAACTTTTGAGTCAATACTAAAGAATCTGTCAGAAATTGTGAACCAAGTTAATATGTGTTCCAAGTTAGTAAACAAAGAACTAGCGAAAGAAATGAGAAACACATGAGAATGAGTTCTTATGTCTAAGAACCATTTTGACTCAAATGTAACTTTTCCATTTAATGTATCACTAGCATTTTGAGACATGGTAACAGCTACTGTTTATTTCTGTCTTCTAATGTCCTAATGCTACTTCTCATGTTTAGGATAATCCTATAGGATAGATATCATTGGCCTCGATACATAGACAGTAAAGTGAAGGAGATGTATATGATAAACATCTATTGTATATATGTATGAAAATGCTACACTAAAACCAAATATTCTGTTAAATCAATATGTACTAATAAAATTTTTTAAAAAATATGCATGGGGCTGGTGAGATAGCTCAGTGGTTTAAAGTGCCTGCTTAGGCAAGGTTAAGTAGGTGCAAGGGACCTCAGTTCCACCCCTGAAACCAACGCAGCGCCAAAAAAAAAAAAAAAAAGAAAGAAAGAAAAGGCAAAAAAAATGCAACAATGATATTTAGAGACTTCTTTTCCCAGGCGTCTGTCCAAGATGGCAGAGGGACAGGTCCTGGTGCTGGATGGCCCAGGCTATCTCCTGGGCTGCCTGATGGCCATTGTGGCCAAGCAAGTACTGCTAGGCCACAAGGTGGTGGCTGTGCACTGCGAAGGTATCAACATTTCTGGCAACTTCTATAGAAATAAGTTGAAGTACTTGGTCTTCCTCCACAAGCGGATGAACACCAACCCGTCTCGTGGCCCCTACCACTTCTGGGCCCCCAGCCACGTCTTCTGGTGGGCTGTGCCAGGGATGCTGCCCCACGAAACCAAGCGAGGCCAGGCTGCCCTGGACCAACTCAAGGTGTTTGATGGGATCCCACCACCCTATGACAAGAAAAAGTGGATGGTGGTTCCTGCTGCCCTCAAGCTTGTGCGCCTGAAGCCAACGAGAAAGTCTGCCTACTTGGGCCACCTGGCTCATGAGTTGCCTGGAAATACCAGGCAGAGACAGCCACCCTGGAGAAGAAGAAGGAGAAGGCCAAGATCCATTACAGGAAGAAGTAGATCATGAGGCTACAGAAACAGGCTGAGAAGAAAATTAGCAAGTTCACAGAGATCCTCAAGACCCACGGACTTCTGGTCTGAGCCCAATTAAGACTGTTTCTGCCTCATGCTTGGCCTGGCTTTCCCTCTTCCTCCAGGGCCGCCCTGCGATGTGGGGGCCCCAGGGACAGCTGTATAGGTGCCATAAACAACCTGGGGCCCCAAGCTGGGGAGGAAGAAAGCACCTTAGTCCCTCCCCAAAGTCTTCCTGTGAGGGTACTTGGACAGTTTTAAGTCTCACACGATGGATTTCTAACCTCCAGGACAACCTTAGAGAAGGATAGAACTACCTTTACTTTGCTTGCAGTGTTGAGAGACCCTGTTGGGGTGCCCTGCCCCTGTGACCCAGTGCCATACTCTGCAGCTGTGGGATGGCCAGAGACACACAGTTAAGGCTTTGCAGTCTCAGCCCTCTGTCACTAGAAACAAATAATTGTTTTTTTGTTTTTTCTTTTTGTCTTTTTGAGACAGGGTCCCGCTATGCAGTTCAGGCTGGCCTTCTGCTCACTTTTGTAGCCTAAGCTGGTCTCGAACTTACACCAATCCTCCTGCCTCAGCCTCCCAAGTGCTGGGATTACAGGTGTGCACCACCATACCCAGAAAATTATTGTTAAATAAACAGACAAACAAACAAACAAGAAGATATTTAGAGACTTAATAACTGGGTAGAGCAAGGAATACAGAAAAATATACAATACTTTTTCTTTTTCATTTTGTATGTATTTGGTACAGGGTCTCACTATGCAGATGGGACTTGTAGTGATCCTCCCATTTTTAGTGTCCCCAGTGCTGGGACTACAGGTGTGTGCCAACCACACCCAGACTAGGTTGCCAGCTCCGCATGCCAGGGGCAGGGCCCCCTCAAGGCACATGGGACTGGGGATAGAACCCTGGTCCCTGTGCTTGCTAAAGCAGGCGCTTAGTCTGCTATCTTGCTGGCCCAATACTTCTGAACTTTTCAAAAGTTGGAAGGATGTTTTTACAATGGCCATTAACAGAACTACATGGGAAGAAAGAGGAGCTGGCTTTATAGGACTGAGGAAAGGAAAAATGATAAACTTCATTTGTATGCTGAAGGTCTTGATGACTTCTGTTTCTTTGTGGATACTGGAGAGTTAGTCTGAAATTTGGGGCCAACACTCAGTTATCCAGAGAAAAGTGAAAGTCAAAGCAATAGTAGTCAACATATTCTAAAGTGCAGAAAAATTTGATCTTATTGTCTATTAAGAACTAAGACAGGGCTGGGGAGATAGTTCAGGGGCACAAGTGCCTGCCTGGTAAGTGCAAGGTCCTGAATTTGATCCCTGGTTCTGGGGAAAAAAAAAAAAAGAACTAAGCAGAATGTGGTAGCATTTACCTGTAGTATCAGTTACTTGGGTAGCTGAAGTCAGAAAATCACTTGAGCCCTGGAGTTTAACAGCAGCCTAGGAAACACAGCAAAACCCCATTTCCAAGCAAAACAAATCAACAAAACAAAATGGCAGGAGAAAAAGGGATCAGTTTAGCATCTATTACGTATGTAATATTGCAAAGATTTCTGGGAAGGATACACACTTGTGTGCATTAAGCTTCAAATCTTGCTTTAAAGATAAGTTACTCTCCTGAAACTATGAACAAGTACTGCAAAGTTTGATATGCTCAATAGTTTAGCCAGTACAGTTTAAACAAGTGATACAAGATGTCAAAAAAGGAGAGCAATTGGTGTGTCTGAGGTGATTTTGGAGGCGAGGGAAAGGACAGATCAGCACAAGAATATGGAAATTGACCATAGGTTGATGATATCAAGGAATCCCATTATGTTGACATAATGACAAAACTTTTTGTTTACTTTGTTGCCCAGAAGGTAGCATGAGGGGTGAACAAGAATAGGTAAACTCTGGACTAAAGAACACTAAATTTCATATCTCGTTTTTACTGATAGCATATTACTGCACAAATAGCTTTTCAGAACTCATTTATTTCTTTCTTTTTTTAAAGTGAGCATACTTAAGGTGGTTAATAACTTCAGGAAAATAATATACATGACAAGATTGGGGAAAATTTAAGTTACACTTCCCTTATGTTGCTTTTCGTTTTTCCTCCTACCACTTGCATGGTTGAAATATCTATCGTTCTTTTCTATGATGTGTTTTCTTGAGACAGTACACATTTTACATGTGTACAAGACCTCTGTTTGTGTGTGTGTGTATATATATATATATATATATATATATATATATATATATCCTGTGCAGATACAGTTGCAGGCCCTATGAAGAAGGTTCTGTTACTACCTTCTGCTATTAATGTATGATTTACTAAAAAACAATTACTGAGCATCTACAATGTCTTAATGAACTGTGCTACGCCCAAGTGAGTATTAAAAGAGACCCCAAGTCCTTTAGGTACTTAAAGATGAGAAACAGTTTCTGGGTAAAAACTACCAGAGTTTAAAAGATGAAATGCTGAATGGAGAACTTGTAAACAATAAATACCTGGAGGAAGGTGGCACTATTTACAGTGGAGCTGTCCTTTAAACTGTCTTGACAGATGATAGCATTTACCATGTGAGGGCAGGGAAAAGAAGACAAAGACTTGAGAAAATACGTTGACCTCGAGGATTTCTCAAAGCACAGTTAAATCAATGCCAATACCCAAATGGAAGGAAATTTAATTTTACTTGCTTTAGCGTCTTAAACCATTAGATAGAATGTATGCTAAATAGAACTGCAATCCCTGCGAATAAAACGGCAACGATGACAGCAGCGGGAAACTGCAGCGGCGGCAGAGTTGCAACTATTCTCAAACTGACTGAAATGATGCTTTGTTTGGACAACTGGTGAAACATTGTAAACTCTCGGAAAGCTGCCGTTCCGCCACTTCGAGTTCATCCTTGTCAAATCCCCAGCATGTTTTCCTGGTTTAGGTTGAAACGCGCAGTCAGAAGGCCCAATTAGAGTCAAAAGGAAAGGGGAGGTGGTTTCCTCTGCGGATACTTTGGCTCCTCCCGAGTCCCGCCAGGATCAACTTCGACACATCAAACATGGCTCCCTCGTGTTTCTTCTCTTCGTTCTAGCTAACCCTCTTTTTCTGGCCACACTCAACATGGCCCTAATCCAAAATTGCATTCCTGTGGTATCATCTCGGAACACTTCTCGCGAGACTTGCTTGGCTCCGGACCACTCCCGCCCTGCCTCGCGCCGCCGCCACCGCCGCCGCCGCCGGCGCCGCTCCTCCTTCGTGTCAGTTGTTGGACTGTAATGGCGACTGGGCCGCCGCTGCCGGAGTGACTCCCGGGCGGGGGAGCGGGGCCAGACCTGCGCCAGAAAGAACTGCAGAAAGCCTCAGCTCAGGAGGTGGCTTGCTGCGGGGAAGGGGAGGCGTCTTTCCGCCTCTCCTTCCTTCCCCGCAGACAGGCGGAATCCCGGGAGTCGGTACGAGGCGGGCACCCGGTGCGTCCCCGGCGCGGTGAGGCCAGGCCGGGCAGCCCTGGGGCCGGTCGGGGCGGCGTCCCTGCACCCTCCGCCAGGCCCCGCGGGATGCACCGTGGGAGCCGAAGGCGGAGGCGACACTCTCAGGTGAGCTGCGGGTAGACTTGGCGGGGACCGCGGACGCCCGCTCCACCTTAGCTGCCTCTGTCCGCGGTCCCAGGTTCCTGGTGGTGGCGAGAGAGGCGGGGCGGGGCCCGTTGGTCCTGCCTGGTATCTTGTTTGGGGAACCTTCTTGGTCCTGAGGCTTTTCGGAAGGGTCATCCTGAGATCTGGGCTTTAGATCCCACCAGTGCTTGTCAAAGGTCGAATTTCTTTGCTTACCTGCCAGGCAGTGCCCCACCCCCCACCCTCTCCCCGGTCTTTAAAGAGGTAAGATACCGCTCACCTTTGGTTTTGAGAAGTGTCTGTATTCCTTTGGCAATTGAACATATCTTGGGAAATTCCAGGAGACTGAGCCCAGTGGCGGGGATGACCAGTTTCTGTTCCTTTTCAGTGGGGGCAACAGTTGTCTCAAGTGCAGTACAGAAAACTTTGATTTCCAGTCCAGTGTGATTGTAGTGTACCGGTTTATTCACAGGTGATTTAGGGGAAATTTAAAACGTTTTACACTCTGGAAGTTGTCAGTATTTCCTCCCTTATACCCTCTTTTAAATGTAGCACAATATGCTAAATAATGCTTAGGTAATGCCACAGATAAAGTTTGCAGTTTACCTGGATTTTAAATTTTCACGTAGATGTCGATTAGGAAATGACACATATGTATATAGATTTTTAGTGTGGCTTTAATGTAACAAATTGTTCATTTAGTAAACAAATAGGTTGTCAAGCATAATGATCAGTATCCATGTACTCTTGATTGTTTGGATGGAGATTTTGTTTTGATTTTGAAGAAGTCGTTAATGTTGCCATGATAACCATTCCTCCTGGCTTGTATTTTAAGTCTTTTAAAAGAGAAGTCTGTATTATAGGTAGGTAGCTCTAGAACAACTGGAGAAGTTTGTAGAAATAATGGTAAAATACTGAAGATGCCCTCCATTTAAAATATTTATCTTAAACAATAGTTTTTAAATTAGGCAATGTGCTGCTAATAATTTGGGGTTGTGACTTTTGTGGAATAGTCGTTAAAGCTGTTCTAGAAGTTGCTTCAGACCCATGAACATGTAGTAGTCTTGGTGCACTAAACTGACAAACTATTCAATGTAATAAAATCTGAGCCATTAAACTATCATCACGTTAAATTTAAGATGCTTTAATAAGAAAAAATCTAACTAGAATACATTGTTTATGTACAAAGCTTATTTTCCCCTTTCCTAGGTAGTAACAGAAGTGTTTGTAGTGATGATGAAGTATACATATAAACAGTTTTTACATATGAAGAATTTTCTCTAATTTTCTGAAATATGATATGTAAGAAGGCTAATACTTTGACAGCCAACCTTCTCTTGGGTAGTTCATGACAGTTTTGAATTTGTTTTTTCTTCTGATTGTCAGTCTTTTGACCATTTGTAAAACTTAGACCACATTTTGGGTGGGAGAAAGGAAGAAGACCCAACTAACTGCATTTATTTGTTAAATTGCTGTAAGTTAAAGTGAGAGTAGAAAAGAAACCATTGTTCGAAATAACTGACTTTTTTAAAATTTAGTCTTTATGGCAGTATCTTGTAAAGAAATATGACAAGGGCTGGGAGATAGCTGAGCAGGACAGTGGCTGCATAGCAAGCCCAAGGTCCTGGGTCTCCCAACACCAAAAAAAAAAAAAAGATATGGCAAGTGTCCTGATTTTGCAGTTGTGGAAACTAGACACACAAGAAAATTCATTTATTTATGTATATACTACTTATAGCTATTGATCACCTAGAATTATGTGCTTTTATTTTAAAAATGAACAGATACTTTGGCATTTAGTGTTATTTAAAATATCTTTTAAAATTCCATTTTTATATTTTTAGTCACATTTTTACATGTGACTTGCTGTTTATGTTGATTGTCAGTCCTCTAAAAGTAATACCATTTTCATAATATTTTGTGGATTATTATAATGGATCACTTTACCTCTCTATGTACTTTTTAAGATTCTTAAGAAACTTCTTTATATTCAGGCCACATGATCAGTAGCCCCATATCTGGAAATTAGTAAAATCTTGGTAATATAATAGAGACAACTGATGATTTGAAAGGTTAAACCAGTTGTGGTTGTTATTTTGCAGTGTGGGGCAAATTGTGAAATAGTTTTCTTTATTGTTTTTTTTTTTCGTCCATGTCAAATGTTAGTGTCACAAATAGTTTTTTTAAAGGCAAAGGTTATGTTTTCTTTTTCTGAACTCTTTATTCGTTGTTTTCATTGTTATCCTGAGTGTAATTTTACATTTACATGTTGGTATTTTGAGTTACTAATCTGTCCTCTTAATTCCAAGTTGGCAGAGATCTTCTGTTCACTATTGCACATAGCATACAGTAAAATAGTAAAGATGAGTTGAAATAACTGACTAAAGAGTGGTCCCAGAATAATATTTTTAAAAACGAAACAAAAAACTGGTTCTTAGTTCCTAGGTACCTTTCAGTTTTCTTAGGTGTCTATACTCCAAAGATACGTTCAGATTTGCTAGGGAGCAGGAGAATAACACCCTGGGATTGAAAAGCTGCTAAGAATAAGCCATAGGTAGATTGTAAAATCTTTATTGACTATTGTAATGATTTGCCCAGGTTCCCAGACAATAAATAGTTATTGTAATTTAGAGAAAATAGAAGCTTTAGACCCTAACCTGTTACACTAGTACTATAATTGTAGGGCTGTAATAATGTTAAATCACTTCTTAATCATAGCATTGCAAGTTTTAAATCTTAAAGACCAGCTAGTCCAATTCTCATGTTTTATATATAAGAAAACAAGGTCATACAGGAGAAGTATCTCATTCATGATTGGTTCCATAACTGGGAGATGAATCTAATATACATCGGCTAATGTGAGATTGTTATCAACTCAGAGCATAATTGTGATCAGTTTGGCATTCTACTGTATATCAGTATTAAAAACTAAAAATGTACTGTTCTTTTCATGAATCAAAAATATTTCTTCATATAAAAAATAAATCTCAGGGCCAGAGACATAGCTTAGTAGAATAAGCACTTGCCTGGCAACCACAAGGTCCTTAGTTTAATCTCTGGTATCACAAAACAAAAAAAAAAAATCTGCACTCTACCCTGTGCCCTGCTGTTGGGACTATAAGTTGGTATAACTAGAACAGCTTTCTAGGAGGAAATATTGCCTTGTCAAAATTTCAAGTGTGCATACTTGTTGATAGAATAATTTCACTTTTAGCTTATTTTACATACATTTTAACACAAAGTATGGAATAATTTTTAAAGAATATCTATATTAGATTATTACAAATACTAACATTTATAAATAATAAAGTCCTACATGTCCATTGGAAGAAGAGTAGTTAAAATTGGAGTATATTTGTGCTGTGAGGTATCCTGCAGTTGTTAACAGCTTTTGTGGATATCTAAATTTACTTCATGAGAAGCAGCTGAGCATGTCTTTCAGCACATAGATCGTATAGTAGATGCTTTGAGTTCAGATCTTAATTGCATCACTTGTACTTGCATTGACCATTAGCAAGTTACTTAAACTCATCTGTAAACTGGATATAATAATGATTTTTACTTTACGGGTCTGTTGTGAGAACCAAATGTGTTAGTATTTATGTCCTAAGTACATGCAGTGTGTATATAAGTATTTGCCATTACTATTGTGTACTGACCTGGAAGAATACTCATGCTATAATAGTGCAAGAAATAAGTTGCATTGTACT
>PVKN010028719.1:0-13163 GCA_004027915.1 Capromys pilorides
GCTAAGTACAGATCCACAACTCACTCAGGTGCATCCCAAGCCTGCTCTGGGCCAGGGGTCCAAGGCCTTGGCAGTCTGAGCTGGGCCTCAGCACGCGCCTGGCCACCCTGCCTGCACTGGTTCTACCAGTTGGAGGGGTCCTGCCTGGAAGGACAGCCATGCTATAGCACAAGAGGCCATCTGTCAGGCAGGTGGGAGAGACACAGAGGAGGCAGCATGGGCCAGGGAGAAGAAAAGAAGGGGCTCAGACCACAACGCGCTCCTGTCCCCCTTGGCAGTAGCCTGACCCACACTCCAAGCCCTGCCTGCAGCACGCCATGGTCACAGCTAGAAGCTGCTCTGGGGCCCTATCCAACCACATAACGACCACCTTTGTCCTTATGTCCCCTCGCCCCCTTCACATCAACCCTGACCTCAGTCCCATTTCTTCCTGTAAACTAGGCCTAGAAAGCTCTTGAGGAACTAAAACCCAGATCCCAAGGGGATGGCTAACATTTCCTGCCTCCCTCCTTCTGCCCCACTCAGGAGCTGGGCAGGCACTTGGGGAAGAGGCACATCCATCAATCAATCGTACCAGCACTTAGGCGGGACGGCCCGAGCCTCAGCCCTGTACCAAGCGCTGGGAGGAGATGTCGACACCGTGGCTAATGGTCCTATCTAATGGTCATCATTAGGAGCAGCAATAGCAGAAATAAACAAGGTCCTGGCCCCTGGCTCTGGCCTTGGCCCCTGGGTTGGGACACACGAGTGTGAGTGTTGTCCTGGCACACCAATGTCACGGTGCAACCAGCCCTTCAGAGACCCAGGCCCCTAGCCAGCCACTTATCTCTTATCTCTTCCCAGGGCCAACTGGGTGTGAGGTTGGCAGAGTGGGAGGGCAGGAAAGGTGAGTGATTAGGGCCTGCCTGCCAGAGCAGGGCCGCCTGGGCAAAAATGCAGAAAAATGTGGTTGCACAACAAGAAGCAGGAGCTGCTCTGAGAGGGGCGCGCAGGACAAGGACCGAGGGCCTCGGCAGGGGCTGGGTGGGGGGGGGTGGACGAGACATCAGTGAGGTCACTTCTTCATTCATCGCCTGGCCCCAGTTGGCCTCTACAGGGGAAAACTGCAAAGCTGGGGGTCAGGGACCAGGTCGCCTTCTTTTCAGGGCCTCCCTCCAGAGCTGCCCAGAGACTGCTGACCTGCGGGTTGACCAGCCTGCCAAGGGCTCTCCCCCTATGGGCCCACGTCCCCCGAGAGCCTGAGGTGTGACGTGCTGGTCGGCAGGCTACCGCCTTCCAGAGCCATCCCACTGAGGCAACCCTTTCTCCTTCCACACAGGCCAGCGGCCTTGCTCTTCTTCAACCCTTCCTACTCTTGCTGGACCCTGGTTCTGCTCCCCCAAGAGCTGTTGCCTTGGGGACCCACAGAGCAATATCACTAGAGAGCAACTTCCTTTGCTGTGTGAAGATGAGGCCCAGGAGAAGGAAAAGGCTGAGGAGGAGGAAGACAGGGGAGGAAGAAGAGGCAGCACTGTGGAGGCGGCAGTGATGGCAGCCAGAGTGGGCAAGGTTTAAGAGTGAGCCCTGGGAGGGCAGAGTCAGAGGACAACCCCGAGGTTTGGGGCTGGCAGTGACCCCTCTAAGAGCAGCAGGCAAAGGGTGGGGACTCCCCTGGCAGGGTCCAAGGAGAAGAGCACTCAGGGCCAAGAGCCTTCCTGGCCCCACCCAGTCCCCTGCCCAGGCAGTGGGCAGGGACTTGAGCCAGGGGCAACAGCTTTAATGAGGAGATGTTGCTGCCGTGACTCAGCCCTCCAAAGGTGCCTCCATTTATTTTATTTTTCCATCATAAAAACCCAAGCTGCAACTCAGCCAGATTCCCTGGCTGTGGGGGCAGGGAGGATCAGCAGATCCGAGGAGGGCTGGGAGAGGCTCAGCTGGCTTCCAAGCCCTGTGCCTCTTTCAGGGAGCACAGTTGGTGGGTTCTGCTGGGTCCCACCCAGGAACAGGGGCCTGGGCTAGGGACTCCCTGTCATATTTCCAGACCTGCCTTCTCTGCCCTGCCTTTTACTGTCTCATAACTAGTGGCCAGGCTGGTCAGGGCCAAGGCCACCTCTCAGCCCAGAGCCACCTGTCTCAAACACTTTCTATCAAGAAGGCCCACACAATGTGCTTCTCTCCCTGTCCACGCAACCCCTTCCTCCAAGCTGGGTGTCTGAAAGCCAAAGACCTGAAAGGTCATCTGATCTCGGGTCCTTCCCAGCATCACTGCCCAGTGCACAGCCAGGCTGTCTGAAAGGTACCAGGAAACTTGCCACTCTCAAGCCAGCCCATTGTGTCCTTGGCTCTGGTGACTCCTTCCTGCCAAGATGGCACCAGAGCACCTACCCCCTACAACAGACTGGCAAAACCGGTGCCCAGCCTGGCTCAGGGGCTGGCCCCAGCTTAGACTGGTTAAGTGGGTGTATCTAGCCAAGTACAAGCTGGAGGAAGGAAGATTGAGGGCAATCTGCTCTGCCCCAAGCACAGCTCAAGATCCTTCCTTCAGAAACACCACAAGACATTTCCCAATCACAGCTGTGTGCTTGGCTGACAGCGTCACCAGAGACAGTGAGGTCTGGAGACGTCTCCATTCTCAGCAGGCCTTGGCCATGAACTAGTAAGTCAAAGAAGTTCTGTGAATCTGGAGGCCATGTCCTTTGCTCTCTGGGGTCAGACACCATCTGGGAGAAGTCTGCAGTCTTCCTGCTCTCACCCCCTTGCAGACCAGGTGGCTGACAGGAAATTCCGCTCTAGGTCCCAGGCTGACCGGCCCAGGTTTACACTGTCTACCCCATCTTTCCTGGGCCAAGGCCTCTGTGCAATGATGGGAGGGGCCTGCCTATGCCGCAAGAGGGTCCTGGCCTGGAACCCCAGCACGAAAAAGAAGGAGGCCTAGAGAGAGAAGAACACTGGTTCTGCCCCACAATGCACCTGGACATGGCTTCGGCCCTGCACCAGCTCACCGTGAGCTCCGTGACCACCCCTCTGAACCCGCTCTCCTGCTTATGTGGCCCACTACCCAGCAGAGCCCACCTTCTACCCTCTACTGGATACCGCCTTCCTTTTCCAGCTCCTCCTGAGAGGAGAGGAACATTACAGGGAGACTTCTCAAACATCTACTGTTATTTCACAGCCATTTCCATCCTGGCTTCCATTTGCGCTCAGGCCCCGGACTCAGCCTGGCGGGGGCCTAATCCTGGGGAGCTTCCCAACTGTGGGATGGATTTACCTGTGTCTGAAAGCTTCCTCCTCCGCCCCCTCCCGTCACGGCTCCCTCCCCCAGGGAAATCACTCTAAAAGGGCCTAATGGAACTATGTCCTCCTCTCTTCCTCTCTCTCCTCCCCACCTCCCTCCCTCTCTCTCTTTCCTCTTTTTTTTATTAGCATTTGTGGAATTTATTCCCAAACTCTCCTAATCTTCCGTACACAACCATTTGATTTGCATAACCCAACCCCCTCTCATAAAAACTGGCTGCTAGTTTAATTAAAAAATGTAAATTTGCTGTCATCTCGGGGCCTGGTGAATTAGGACGACATCGGCATTTTTTATTGCTAAAGACGTCCAGATTGATCCAGCCCTTGGCTGAACTATGGTAGGGGAGAAGGGGTCTACACAGCCACTGAAGGTCTTGAGGTCCTGCTGTCGCCTCCTGAGAAGATCAACTCTCTTGTCACTGAATGACTGATGGCCTGTATGCTTCAGGACTAGATGTGTCCAGACTGGAGGGGATGTTAACCCACAATCCAATACTTGTGCTGGCAACTCTTTCGGATCCCAAAAGCAGTATCTTCAGTCTTACACTATGCCAAGAGGCCAATGGCTTACGCTCCCTCACTACTCACAAAGGAAAAGGGCCCTGCATCCCACCAGCAATGAGCCCTGACCAGAGACGAGGCCTGTGTTCTTTGAGCTTCAAAAGGTTGAGAGACAAGCTCAGAAGGGACGGGCCCCACCTTCCTTTTTTTTTGGTGAAATGAGGAAAAAGTCCTTTTCTTCTGAAGTCCTGAGATTAAGTGAAACTTCCAAGTTCAGAGAAAAGACTGAGGTGGTACTGGCAGGTGACTTCTCCATGACTCCTCCAGGAAACAGTCAGAACTTTGACACCCTGGACCTCCCCTCTCTGAGTGGCCAGAGTCCAGGCCCAGGTCCCACTGGGAGTGTCTGGCTCCAGCTGACCTCTGGGGCCCTTCTGGCTTCTAGGAAAAGTTTCCAGAGTTTGTCCCTGGAATGCCGGGAGAAGTCTCTCTAAGGCTCCAGGAAGTGCCACAGGAGGTTCTGCCACTTGCTTCCTGCCAGGCTACTGGGATACCCCACAGAAGCCTGTGGAGTAGTGGCTGAACTGCAACCCAGGAAGGACTGCCACAGCAGGACGGGCGCCAGTTCCAGTTGGCACCCAAGCTGGATGGAGCCAGCCAGGAGGGCCTGCCTTCCAGCTGAGTAATGCCTGGGTTCTATACCCCCCACCCACGCCTACACCACGGCTGGCCCATCTCTGAGGGCTGCTCCTAGGCTGGGCTGGGTGGGGGCCCCATTTCCGAAGAAGGGGGGGTGGGGCCTCAGAGCTCAGCGATGAGACACCTGATTAGAGGTGGGGGCGGGCTGGTTCTCTGTGGGCGTGGAGGGTGGGGAGGAGCAGGGTGGCAGCAATGGCCTGTGGTCTCTACCACTTTGCCCAGCAGGGGGCGTCTCACTCTTCCTGGGCAAAGAGGTCCCAGGGACCTCCACATCCTATCAGCCAAGTTCACACCTGTGTGGAACACAGTATAAAAACTCTGGAAGACTCCCTCTCGCATCACACACACCCTTACTAAAGCCAGCGCCCATGCCACTCACCGATGCCACCTACTGCCCTCTCAGCCTACTCCCCTTTGACCTCAGAAGGCTGGATGTCAGCTCCTGGGTCCCAAGGGATCTGTGAACTTGGGCCTGTCATGAACTACAGGTTTAACAACCCTTAACAGCCACTAATGTCACTTTTCCTTCCATAAATGGAACAAAAGAGTTCAGAGATCAGTCCAAGTAAGTGATTTATCAAGCTGTTTGTTTCTTTTAAGACATTTAGAAAGATGTGAGTTGCTTCTGAAGACCTAGGATGGATGTCAAGTTCTGGTCAAAAGTTGGTTTCAGTAAAAGACGGCTGGAGAGGACCCAAAGAGCTAAGGCAGCCCTCACCCTGCTCAGGTTTGGAGACCAGATGTGAAAAGAACTACTGAACAAAGTCAGATTAAAACCAGTAAGACACCCAGTTCCCCGGATAAACTCTGTCCTGGGCCAGCAGCTACATGGAGGCTGACCTGAGTCCCATACCAGGACCCCCAGACCCACATCCCTAAAGTTAGTCTGGTCCATCAACACCTCCAGGGCGGGGGCTAAAGTGGGGTCTGGGAGAGCCTGGGCCCCTCACTTTGAACTGATAACAGCAGCCTCAGCCCACAGATTCTCAGGTGAAAAACACTCATTAGCCATAATAAGCAGCTTGATCATCCGACACAGCCTTGTCCCAAATAAATTAAATTCCTTTGCCTTGAGACAGTCGCCCTGAAACCAGACTAACCACCTTTCCCAACAGGACGCTGCTTTCAAAAACTAAACCACCCCCCTCTAAAAAAATAAAAACACACACCCCATTGCAAGATGCACAGAGATCTCTACCAAGGAAAAAAAAATGTATACGTATATTTTTATAAAAAGCACGGAGCCACACAAAAACATGGATGACAAAAACCCCCACAAAAAACCCCTAAATCGTCTCCCCGGTGCCCCCCAGCTCCCTGTCCTCTCGGTTCTTTCACAATGACAAGTATTAAATTAGTCACAGTCACTAAGCAAGTAACAAATAATAACAACCATCTCGCCATCCAGAAAGCAGGGCGCTCAGGGGCGGTGGCACCGACCCTCGGCCCAGCCCGCACCCTGCTCAGCCGCCAGCTCATTGGACTAAAAATAATAACTTCCGTAAAAGAACCGAAAGAAAAGTGAAAGAGCCTCCCGCGGGTTCCCACCGGCCGGTACCTGTTCCGAGATCCATTCTGCGCTCCTTGGTCCCAAACTCTTCGAGGCACGCCAGGCAGGGAGGCACGGGAGAGAAGAGGAGACTCTGTTAGTGTCTCTCCGGGCTCCGGCCCCGGCCCCGGCCCCGGCCCGTCCGCCACCGCCGCGCCCCCTCTCCGGCCACCGGGCCCCGCGCATCGCTGCCGGGTCCCCGGGTCCCCGAGTCCGCTCCGCGCCGCCGCCCGCTCCCACGCTCCGGCCCGCGCGCCGCGGCCGCCCCGAGTTCCCGAAACTCGTCCTGGGCCGGCTGGGAGGGCGCGGGGCCGGGGGCGCGCCCGTCCCGTCCCATCTCGTCCCGGCCTGGCCCGTCCTGGCCCGGCCTGGCCCGGCCCGGCCCCGCGCGGGGGTCGCCGCCGAGCGCCCCGGCCCCCGCGCCCTCCCCCGGCCCGCTCCCGGTCCTCACCATAGTCGGAGAGTCGAAAGCCGAATTCACTTAAATAATCAACTTTCATAATACTTAATTAATGCCTAATTGCAACTGATTACTCCCCGAATAACAAGTTGTTTTAAAACCCTGATGTCATTGCTCCTGACGGTAACACTCAGGGTAACAGTTTGGCAGGAGGGAGCGGGGCGGGCGGGAGCGGCCGGGCGCTGCCAGGCGCCGAGGTGATTGGCAGGGCGCTCGCGGCGCCGCCTCCTCCTCGCCGGCCCGCGCGGCTCCGGCAGGTGAAAGAGCAGAGCTCGGCCCGCCCGCCGCCAGCCGCCCGCGCGCCCGCGCGCCCGCGCGCCCCGCTGAAGTGAATGGGCGAGTGCTTGCCCGCGCGGCGCGCTCTTCCTCGGGCGCGCGCCCTCTCCCTTCCCTCACGCGCGCGCGCGCCCTCTCCCTTCCCTCACGCGCGCGCGTCCTCTCCCTGCCCTCGCGCGCGCGCCTCGCTCCTCGCGCGCGCGCTCCCGCTCTTAGAGGCTCAGTGATTTCCCCAAGTCGAAGGCTTGGGGAAGAGGAAGGCGGAGACTCTGCGCTCCGGGACACGCGCCGAAGAGAGGAGGGAGGGAGTCCCGGGGACGGCGCTCGGGCACACGCGCCAACTCCTGCCGGCCACCGGCGCGCGCGTTCACACCCCCGCCCCACCTCCCGACTCGCGCGTCTCTGGAGCGCGCTCGCCGGCCGCTGCGCGCCGCGGCCCGCCTCACGCGCTGCTGCCGCCCCGCGCGGCCGCGCAAACTTTTCCGCGCGCGCGGGCGCAGGTGCAAGACGCCGCGTGGCCGCGCAAGCTTGAAGGCGCTTCTTCCCTTGGCTTTGCTCTCGGTTCCAGAGAGCTTCTAGGGGTCTGAGAGGGGTCTTCCCAAACCCGGACCAGGTTCCCTCTATTTGTCGGTGTGGCTCTTTGAGTTTGAGGAAGAAAAGGAGTCAGAGCGCGGCTCGGGGTGTGTCGGGGACACTCGCCAGTCAGCCTCGCACCCGCCTGCACCCTCGCGCGCCAGCCAAGCGCTCTCGGCACGCGCGCGCGCCGGGCTTTCTGCTGCTGCTCTTAGGGTTGACTTTGCACCTGAGCCCCAGCCCCTCCCCACCCTCTGCAAGTCTCGGGCGCACGTGCCCTAGTCCCTTGACCCCCAAACCCGGGGGGGGGGGGGAACAGTCCATCAGGCACCTCTGCCCCTTGGCACCCTTACCTTGGGTCCCCACCATGGGCCAGCGCCCTCCACCATCACCTAGAGCACAGACCCCCACCCCCACTACCACGCATGCCACCTGCTCAGGGCTGGCAGTGCCCAGGATCAAGCCTTTCCCCCTAGTATTGGACCTCGTTTTCTGTCGGCGCCCACTCAGAGGGACCGGGTACTCTGTCCTCTCCCTGGCTCTCCTTTGCCATCAAGAGTTCATGGGCCGGTTTCTGCCAGGGCCCTCACATCCCAGAGTCTCTGCTGCACCCAGGGGTGTTCATGAGCCAAGTGACCCACTGGAGGGGCTTAGGGCAGAAGCCAGGCAGGGGTGAGGGCAAGCACTACGCCCACTGTCCCCTGCAGGGGCTCAAAGTGGCCCACCCTGCTCCCTTCCTCTGTCCTATTTCACGAGGGAACACGCTTCCTTCGAACGAGAAGGTGGCAAGCTGGGCCCTCTGCGCCGTCTGGGCAGCGTTCAGCAACATGGCACTGGCCTATTTTTGCAATATTTCTATTTTGCAAAGGGAGGGGCCCCAGGGAGGCCTTGGGGCAAAGACAGGAAGAGAGTTAACAATCTACTCTTTCTCCTACTTTCCACTTCTTTTTTCGGATTGTTCTTTAGTTCCCAACGGCTTCAGAAAGAGAGTGCCATCCCTCCTTTGCTCCATGGCCTCCCGTGCCTTCCTGCCAACCTCCATTCCTGCCTGTCTCTTCACATCCCTGTGGGCAAACAGCAGCTGGAGAGGCCAGGAGGCTTCACTCACATCCCTCGGCCCTAAAACCCCAAATAGGGGAACAAATCTTAAACCAACCACGCCACAGTCTTCCCAGAGGCTGGTCTTGGGAATGCAGGGGTGGGGGGGACTAGACAGAAGGAGGGCTTTGCGCTGATCCCTCGGGTGCCTCAGAGATGACAGCTCTGTCCAAGACTCCCATGGGGTACACTCCTGCCTCTGGATGCTGTCCCTAGGACCCCCCCAAAGCAAGGATTCTGCTGCTGAAAATTTTGGCTTACAAGAGCAGATGATCAATCTCACATCCCGGTCCTGAGCCTCTGCTTTCTGGGCTGGGCAAACAAGGACAGAGGGATGAGGGGGTTGTGGGGCAATTTCCAGGTATGCTTGGAAATGTCCCAAAGACAAGGATCTCCCTGTAGAGGGATCTCCTCTTGCTGCAGAGGGATCTCCTCCCTGGGCTTCTGCTGAGGGGATCAGGCCTGAGGTGAGGAGGATCTGGGTGGAGGGGAAGGCATCTACCTTTCCAGGTACCTGGCAGGACCAGCTAGGTCAGCTTCCTGATAACTGTGGCCCCAGTGGGCAAAGGCTAGGCAGGAGAGGCTGACAGGGCAGGTCAGAGAAAGCTAAAGAGGAGGCAGCACAAATAAGAGAGGCTAGAGGGGCTCCCACACGTGACCCATGGCAGAGGGAGGTGACAGGCCGAGACAGTAGCCACAACCAGCTGCTGCAGGTAGAGCAGGCCCTGCCTAAGAGCAAGGACCTTCCGGGGAGAACAGGTGAGAGAAGTGAGACGCTGAGGCCCAGCCGCGTGTTCAGGATTTGAGAAGGCCAGAAAGGAAGGCTGAGGCCGCAAAGTTGTGGGGTATGAGTTAGGAGGGGACCCCGCATTCCTCCCTGCCCATCTTCGGTGTGCCCATCTCCTCTCAGCAAGGAGAGAAGCCTAAGGTTCAGGTGTCTCTTGGGGCGATGGCTCACTTCGGCCTTGTGCCCCTGATGTAGTGATACTTCTGTGACCCAGAGGAAGGTTCCAGAGAGGGAATCCATGCAGAGACTCAGGATGGAACGCCCAGTGCCACAGTTCCTCCTGATTCCAGGGTCTGGCCCTGGAGCCTCCAGTTGTACCCCGAGAGAAAAAGCTAAGAAGAAAGCTCTGTGGTGATCCTGGCCTCCCGCAGCCTTCGCTGGCACCTGGGAGACCCACCTCTGCTCTCCCACAAGCTCGCATGCTGCCTGTGTCCTCCCGTACCCCCGGTGTGTGCCCACTCGATCTCTCTCCCTCCCGAGCCCGGGGCCTTCTCACTCACCAGCCTGTTTACACACCAGGTATCTCATGCTTTATCTGTTCTCATTTTGAATTTGTAACTTTCACATAAACTTGAACAAAGCTCCTTTTGTTCCCGCACCCCACCCCAGGATCCCAATAAACTGGTTCCCTCTCCAGCAACTGGGCCAGGGCACGGATGCCTTGGCCAGAGGACTGTGTGTGCATGTGAACAAGCATGTTGGCACCTGTGGGGCAAATGCGTGTGTGTGTGTGTGTGTGTGTGTGTGAGCATGAGCACACTCCCTAGGCTGACAGAGGGTGGGAATATCAGGGAGAAGGGGCCAAGCACGGATGGGAAGCAGAGGGGGGCACAGGAGAGCAGAGCTGGGGTGTCACGGCGTGGGCTCAGCAAAGAGGCGGCAGAGATCACGGGCACTGACAGGTTGGTGTCGGGTGGAGAGGCGATCAAGGACGAAGAGGAAGCAAAGGGGAGGAAGGAGCTGTGGAGCGGGTGGCAAAGAGAGGGGCCGAGGCCACGCTAAGTGTAAGGCAGACGCAGGGATTGCATTATGGCGGTAGCGGGGCTGGCACAGCCGCACGCTCGGCCCCGTAATCCTGTTAGCCAGCAATCTCCATTCCGAAAGAGCTTCATTTCTTTGTGAATATTTGTAAACTAGATATCTAATGGAAAATTATAGGAAAATTATAGTGAAATTCATGACGGAGAAATCCGATTATCCCTAATTCAATTATGCCATCTTAGCCCACACAGCACATTTCCTATTTTTTTCCCATAAATACCGATGCCAGGGGTCCCGGTAATCAAATAAAATTGAAAATCATCTTCCCATTAAATTCAATTAGCCGCAATTTCTAAAGCCTATCAGAGATTTTAATTACTAAATTATAAAATTCTCCAATGCTAAATTGAAACCAAAAAAATTGCACATCCTTATATTTCAGAGAAAAAAAAAAAAAAAAAGGCCAGCAAAATCCTTGAAAAAGAAATGCCCTCTTCTCAGTGTCCAGCTTTAAGGGAGCTGGCCCACCTGAGGACCTTACAGTCGCTGCCTCCCTGCAGCTGCGATGGTGCTGGGCAGAGAAATGGCCTGGCGGGCAGAGGCCGACAGCCAAACAGGGAGCCAGCCACACCGCGACCCTAGCCAGCTTTGGCACGCTGGCCCACCTCACTTGGGCTATCCTCCTCCCGAGATGCCCTCAGTTCTAACTCTCGGTGCCACCTACTTGGCCCTGAGCTAGGCTTGGGCTTGGGCCACAGCTTGGCTCATGGTTCCACGTTGGTTGTGGTGCAGCTGACCAGAAGCAGCCAGCTTCTTAGTCAAACCCAGCTCCCTGAACACTCTCAGGGCCCCTCGGATGGCCTAGGCTGGGTGGAAGATGGGAACTAGACAGAGCCAGGTGTCATGGGTAGACAGGTACCACAGGATGGTTCCTTGGCCCAGGGCCATCTTCTAGGCTTTCCTAGGGGCCATGGATCCTGGCTGAAGACCAGCGTCCTGGGATGAGAACAGGACCAGATTCGCCATATCTGGCCTCCCACTTTGAGCTCACTCTGTTCCCCTGGCCCTCTCCCGGGACATCAGCAGCCCTGAGCTGGCCAGGAGGAATCCCCGTGGCCCTGCGAGGGACTCCCTCTCCCTCACCCCTCTGAAGGGACATGCCAGCCACAGCCCCAAACAGCAGCCCTCCTCCCCAACCCACTCCCTTGTACCACTTACCCACCTCTGAGGGCTGCTCTCCAAGCCAGAAGAGCCTGGGGCGGTGGCATTGGTGGTGGCATAAAGTGATCAGGGGCTGAAACCCAAGCTAGGTGGGCTTGGTAGGCAGCTGAGGACCCTAGAATACTTGAGGTGGTCCACGGCAGACCTGCCTGCCGCCGGCAGCTGGGCACCCCGGGAGCAGGGAGCAGGTCTGATTTGCCAGGCAGTCAGGACTGCCAGCCGGGGAGGCACCCACAAACAAAGCAAAAACAAAAAAGTTAATTATCTTTGGCTTTTTCTTAATAAATATCCAAACTGGCCCGGCCGGATCCTCCGCTTTGGAGGAAGAAAGGAGAAGGAAGGAAAAAAAAAAAAAAAAAAAAAAAAAAAACCCTAAGCATATCCAACGGCCTCTTGCTCTCTCCTGGCTACCTTTCCCTTTGTCTCTGGTCCTTGTATTTATCTCTTATCAGACACAGTGACAGTTTCACACAATTTCCCAAATTCTGCAGAAGCAATAGCATAGCCACAAGGGGCTGTTTCTTCTTTTTCCTTTTCTAAGTTTTGGGATGGGTGGGAAAGCGGGGTGTGAGAAAAGAGAGAGGCAGGTGGGAAGAGACAGGGTGAGATAGGAGAACAGAAGCAAAGGCAGAGCAGGAGGGAGACAGAAGGAAGCCCCGCAGCAGTGAGCTAGGGCTGGGGTCGCCTTGCAGGCAGGGCCAGCGACCTGTTCCGGAGTGCCCTGCTGGCATCCTAGTTCACTTACAATTATCTGAGATGAGAGGGCTTGGGGGGTGTCTAGGTTTAAAATGCCAAGAGCACCTGGGTTGTACCGGCCACTCTGGCTGCCCTTTCTGTGCCAAGCCTCCCTTCGGGGAGCATGGCTGGGGAGAGAAGCTGGGAGCACCCAGGGGAGGGCAGGCTGCTGCCTCTGCGGGCGTGTGGGGGTGACGCTTCTCAGAGGAGATGCGAGTGTACTTGGGAGAAGAGGGATGCGTGTCACTGCCTGGGTCTACACGTCTGGCTGGTGCACATACATGCCTGAGCACAACTGTCAGAAGCATGTGGGAGGGCACGTGGGGGGGGCAGCCGGGACCCGGAGCAGGCCCTCCCGCATGAAGTGCTGGCTGTGGCATCCCTCCATCTCGGCTCCAGCATCCGAAGGCTGTGCACCCTTCACCGAGTCACTGGCCCTCTCTGAGCCCCCTTTTCCTCCGCATCTAAAGGAAATAATGACCAGTGGTTGCCTGTTCATGGGCAGGGAGAGGGAAGGCAAATAACTGTTACTGAATATGGGGCTCCTTTCTAGGGGAATAAAAAGGTCCTAAAAGCAGGTAACGGTGGTGGTCACGCAACCCTGTGAATGTAGGGATTAGACACTGAATTGTACTTTTTGGAAGAATGAATTTTGCTGGGCAAGGTGGCAGACACTTACAATCTTGCCTGCTGGGGAAGCTGGGGCAGGAGGATGGAGCGTTGGAGGCCAGCTTGGGCAAGTAGGAAGACCATGATCTCAAAAGGGGAAAAAAAAGTAAAAGCTAGGCATGGTGGTACTGCCCTGTAATCCCAGCACTCTGGGAGGCTGAAGCAGGAGGGTCACAAGTTTCAGCCAAGTCTGGGCAATTTAGCCTTCTAGCAAGATCTTGATTCAGAACCAAACATTAAAAATCAAAAGGTCTGCCTGTTCCTCAAGTGCAAGGTCATGAGTTTAAACTCCGGTCTCACCAAAAAAAAAAAAAAAAAAAAAAAAAAAAAAAAAAAAAAAA
>PVKN010028720.1:0-13176 GCA_004027915.1 Capromys pilorides
CAAACGTCTAGAAAAGGAAGAGAAAACAAAACCCAATGCCCAAAGATGAGAAGAAATTATAAAGATTAGAGCAGAAATTACTTCAATGGAGAAGAAGAAAACAGTACAAAGAATTGTGAAATAAAAAAGTTTGTTCTTGAAAGATTAAATGAAATTGATAAGCCTCTAGCTAACCTCTTCAAAAAGATGAACAAAAAAATAAATAAATGAAAGGCAAGCAATAAGGAATGAAAAGCATGAAATTATCACAGACCCATTTGAGATTCTGAAGATCACTAATAGCTACTTTTAGAATCTTTACTCTCACAAAATTGAAGACACAGATGAAATGAACAGATTCCTAGAAAGGTACAAATTACCAAAACTGAATCAAAAATATATAGGAACTCTCAACAAACTAATAACAGCCAATGAAATACAAATATAATTAAAAAACACTACCAAAAACGGAATGTCCTGGTCCTGATGGATTCACAGCTGAATTCTACAAGAAATTTACTGAAGATATGACCCTAATACTGCTCAAACTCATCAATGACAATGAAAGGTAAACCATCCTCTCAGAATCACTCCTGAAGACAAGTATTATACTGACATGTCAGTGTCTATAAAGAGGAGGAGCACAGCTTTCATCCTTCACCTATAACCCTGAACCATGTTACTTAGCTCTAGGGTCCTGGGGACCCTTTCAAAGATTCTTTCTACATTCAACTCATTTGCAGCAAAGAACTGGACAAAGCAAGCACAAAAAATTAGTGAAGTTTTACTCTTAGTAAAGGCAAGAATAGACACATGGGACCAATTAAAGATTAGAAAGACAACATACTCTAAAGGATGGGACTGGACAAACCTTAAAGAGCACAGTGGTCAAGAGCACAGTGATGGCCATATTTTGTACCTCCCACTCCTCTGGCTGATGTCAGGTCTATGTCATCCTATCAGAAACATCCTTTAGCTCTCAAGAAAACAGTTCTGTCTCTAGTTCTCAGAGGAGAATAAAAATAACTATTGATTGGTCCCAGGTGTTGGACACAGAAACTTTTCTGTACATGTATGCTGCGTGTGATTGACAGGTCATGTGTGTACAATTGGATTTGCCAGCCCCAGTGTTCAGTCATACTACATCCCACAGAGGGAGGGACCAGCTCCTCCATCAATCCCTTATGATCTGAGACTCCAGGGCCTATCATCTTTGTGCTTTGAATCCTTCTTAATTTGAATGACTTTATTGTTACATTTACATTCCTAACCATGATGGTCTGGAAGCTGCAGACATATTACAAGGACCATTTCTAAGTGCTCAGAGCAGATGGTGATGAGTTACTGGTATGTACATGGTCTCCCATCAGCAACTTCACATGGCACAGACTCAGGTTTTCTGTGCTATGGAAATTAACCATGGCTGAGCCTCCCCATATCCAGGCACCACTGACCCCATAATATCTCTAGCAGTGGGGTGAAGGACTACAGCCTGGAAATGCAGAAGCTGAGGCTCAGAGAAAGATGCCAAGTTAAGGGCATCACTAAGAATGATAACTGGGCATTGAACTTAAATCATCCAGCACCAACTCAGGAACATCCTGTACAGGGGCCCTGAGGATGTAAGAATGGCTCAAAATTGCTTCCTAAGGAGGAGGTGAACTTAGTTGCTAACAAAATAAAGAATCTATGAATTGGAAGGTTAAGCACAGGAAACGCACACTGGGGCCATGAAGTGAGTTAGTTTTTCTGCCATGTTGTCCTGCCCCTCTTCTCCATGCTGAACCCCAGGATACAGTTCAGTGAGCTTCACAGGCAGGGTTCAGTGCATTTCTGCTCTCATACACCTGCAGCAGGAACCTGCGTCTTCTCACAAGCATCTGTGGCTGTGAGTACAGCCACAGCGAGCACAACCATGCTGTGCAGATGGATAGGCTGAGGGACAGAGGAGACCTATGAGAGGTTGAGAGAGGAAGAACCAGCCCAGGGTAACAGTGTCCATGCAGAAGCCAACTCAGCGGGGCGGGGGGGTCTACTGGTTGCTGTGTGCTGGCCCTCAGTGAGATGAATAACACATGAAGATTCAAAAGGAAGAGAAAATCCCACATCAGACACCTGCCTGTCCCAGATGCAACCCTAGCAACACAACAGACTGGCTAATGAGGAAGGGCAGTTCCTGTTCATGTGGGGTGGTGCTGTGACAAACTCGTGATTAGCAAAAGCCAGTCCCAAAGTTGCCACATTGCATTCATCAGTGGGGCCTGCAATACAGTACAGCCACACCTTCCCACAAAGCAGAGACCAGAGGTTGGAGAAGCCATGATCCCCACCACCATGGCCCTGCTCTGCATGGGTGAGAAGGGAAGAGGGGAGTGCACACCCTGGTCTGGGAGGGACTGCACCATACAGCCAAGTTCTGGTCCATTAGGAGAAGATAAGAGGGTCTGGGGATCAAGAGACCTGCTCAAGCCCCAGGGCAAAGCTCTCAAAGGAAACTCTCTTCCAGGGCTGACTCTTGGCCCAAGGACCAAAGTGCAAGCAGGTGAGTGTGTCCCCAGATGTCCTATATCCTTCCTCCTCCTGGGACTAAGGGGCCACCATTGGCCAGGGGAATGGAGCACAGGTGGTGGTGGACTAGAGCTGGGAGGTCTCAGAGTTCTGGGGCTGAGATGTGGGTTCTGAGGAGAGGAAGAAAGTCGTGGGAACCACCTTTGATTTCCCTGCAGGGACCCTTGTAAAAGCCAGGCTCTGGGCTGAGCCAACATCTAAGGTACCATGGGGAGCACCTGTGAACCTCTGGTGTGAGGGGACTTTGGAGGCTCAGAGATATGGTCTGTTCAAAGAGGGACACCAAATATCAGGCGCACAGATCCAACGGAAACGTACAAACAGAACCAACTTCCCAATCCCATCCGTGAGAGAAGAGAACACAGGGCGATATCGCTGTTACTATTACACTTCTGATGGCTGGTCAGAGCCCAGTGAGGCTCTAGAGCTGGTAATACTGACAGGTAAGAGGACACTCGGGATCCTGGCCCCAGGCTCTGCCCTCAGGAAGGATCTGCTATCAGGGTTGTCAACTTCTCATAGCCAAGTTCTGGGAACAATGTGGAGCTGTCCAGAGTGGAATAGAAAGGTCCTAAGATGCAGTGGTGATTTCCCAGCAGGGACCCTTGCCAAACCGAGACTCTGGATGGTGCCAGGAACTGTGATGCCACAGGGGGCTCCTGTGGTGCTCTGGTGTGAGTGGACTGTGGGGGCCCAGGAGTGCCTTCTGATTAAAGAGGGAAGCACAGTGCATTGGGAGGTGCAGACATCAGAGAAGACCATGAACACTGCCAAGTTCTCCATCCTGTCCATGATGGACCACGAGGCAGGGCAATATCGCTGTTACTATCGCAGCCCTGAGGGCTGGTCAAACTGCAGTGATCCTGTGGAGTTGGTGGTGACAGGTAAGAAGACACTCAGGCTGCCTGGGCCAGGCTCTGCCCTCAGGAAGGAGTCTACTCTCAGGGGTATCCTCTCCCAGCACAGTTCCGGGGACAGTGTGGGGAACGTGAGTCAGTTTCACACACTGTGTCATTCTCTCCTAGGATTCTACAACAAACCCAGCCTCTCAGCCCTGCACAGCCCTCTGGTGACTTCAGGAAGAAATGTCACCCTCCAGTGTGAATCCTCACAAGGATATGACAGGTTTATTCTTACTAAGGAAGGGGAAGACAAACGCTCTTGGACCATGGACTCACAGCAAAGAAGTGGGCATGAACAGGCCTTGTTCCATGTGGGTCCCATCACCCCCAGCCACAGGTGGACCTTTAGATGCTATGGCTGTTACTGGATGTTTTGCCATATTTGGTCAAAGCCAAGTGACCCTCTGAAACTCCTGGTCCCAGGTGAGGGAGGCACAGGCTTTTCTTTCATGACTGAGGGTCTGACCCAGCCCCAAGGCTGAGGAGATGAGGGGAGCCAAGGATCCTGGGCTCAGAGACAGAGGGAGAGGGCAGCAGGAATATCCAAGATAGAGGGACCCAGTGAGACAGAGAGGGAACCTTAGATGGCAGGAAGGAGAGGAACCTTCGAATGGCTCCTCAGGTTCCTTCTGCTCCTTATGGGTCAGAAAGAATGACAGCTGGTTGGCCCTGCACAGTGTGCAGTGCTGAGCAGCCTGATGCTTCCTCTCCTAATTCCCCACAGGAATCCTCCCCAAGGCCTCCTTCTGGGCTGAGCCATCCCGTGTGATCCCCTGGGGGAAGCCTGTGTTCCTCTGGTGTGAGGCAACGCTGGATGCCCAGGAGTACTATCTGGAAAAAGAGGGGTGGCGAGAGAACTGGGACCAACAGACCTCAGCTGCATCCACAAACAAGGCCAAGTTCTCAATCCCATCCATGAGAGTAGATGACGCAGGGCGATATCGCTGTTACTATCGCAGCCCTGCTGGCTGGTCACAGCCCAGTGAGATTCTGGAGCTGGTAGTAACAGGTGAGAGGACATTTGGTCACAGCCCTAGGCTCTGCTCTTAGGAAGGAGTCTGCTCTCAGGAGTTTCCACTTCTCACAGCCCAGCACTGGAGACCCTCTGGGAGGTACAAGTCCATTTCACGCACTGCCTCCTTCTCACCTAGGAATCTACAGCAAACCCAGCCTCTCAGCCCTGCCCAGCCCTGTGGTGACCTTAGGTGGGTACATCACTCTCCTGTGTAGGTCACAGTTGGGATACGACAGATTTATTCTGACTGAGGAAGGTGGAAGCAAACGTACCTGGATGATGGACTCACAACACCACTGGGAGAATTTCCAGTCTCCGTTCACTGTCAGCCCCATAATTCCTAACCACAACTGGACGTTCAGATGCTACGGCTATTACAGGAATGAATCCCAGGTGTGGTCAGAGCCCAGTGATGCTCTGGAGCTGTTAATCTCAGGTAAGAAAGTTCAGTCTAGTACAGTAGATTTTCACTTGGCAGACACATTGACAGAGTGCAAATTCAGTAGACTCTAAGCTGACAGAGAATCAGAGCTGGTTCTGAACCTGAGACTCAAATATGAGACAGGGAGACCCACAGGCAGGACTTGAGGGCAGGGTCACGGCAGGAACCAGCCCCTCAGCCCATCTCCTCCCTCTATGACTGTTCAAGAAGCCCTCTCTCCTGATTCTGCAGGGCCCTGTCCTGATTCCTCGACAGATCCAAACCCTCCAGAAGTGCTCTGCCCACATCTATGACACATTCACTCTGTTCAACGAGGGGACAAGAGACCTCCTCCAGAGCCCTACTAAGCAACCTCAGGCTATGCTTTCTCAGGTGTATTTCACCTTGATCCCTGGGAGCTGCTTCCATGTTGGCTGCTACAGATGCTACAGTAGACACAACCTCTCCACACTCTGGTGGGCCCACAATGCACCACTGGGCATCCTGATCCAAGATGAAAAGCATAGGGCTTAGTGAGGTACCCAGACTCTGCACAGGCCTTCCTGGGGAGCCCGAGAGGTGATGGCCTAGGAGATGGTATGATGTCAGGGAAGGAGAGATACAGAGAGACAGGAGAGGGCAGGAGGAGCAGAATCAGAGGAAACAGAGAGATATATAGAGTCCAGGTGTTCTCAGAGACAGACCTGCTGAGGCCTTAGTTCAGAAGAAGTTGGGGCTGCCCCTCACCACCCTCCTTCTTTCCAGGACAGATATAACTTCTCTCTCAATGCATCAGGAAGCCACAGAGTCCTCAGTAAGAAATATGGCCCTCATATATCAGTCATGGGTTCTGATGGACAATTTCTGTCCAAGGAGGGAGCAGCTGATCCCAGCCCCACCCCTACATCTCTGATCAGAGTCCCAAACTCAGCAATCCTAGCCAGAATTCTGCATGGGAGCTGAGAGCTCAGCTCTCAGGGGAACCTATAGGTGTTATGGCTCTTAGAACTCCTCTCCATATCCGTTGTCATATCCCAGTGACCCTGTGGAGCTCATGGTCTCATTTCAGCTCTTCTGGATCCCATAAGTCTGAAAGTTTCCCTTGACACTTCTACCAGTACAGTAATTGCTGGGATTAGAATTAAGCATCTTCCAGAGGGAAAGTAGCCCTCTGGGTGAGGAGGCCAGCTGAGTCCTCTCAGGCATGGCCACAGCACACCACTGGGCTGTCAGAGGTTCTATGGGCAGTGGGAGAGCTGTAGTGAGGCCAGAGGGCAGACAGAGGACAGTGTTTAGATGCAGGTTCCCCAGGGGCAGTCCAGTCCCTCAGCTTTCCCTTGCCAATTCCCAGCATCCTCTGGGCCCCATTCCCCACCCTCAGTGCCCAACTCCACAGCAGGAGAGCCCTGGCTCTGCCCAGTGTCCTGTGTCCAGCCTTCATATTGACACTCAGCCTATCTCAGTCCTGGTTCCAGTCTGGGCTCCACTGATGTCCAGGAAAGAGAATTGCGAAAGGAATCTGGATCTCCAGGGTTCGAGATGCAGGCTGCATAGGGTAGGGTCAAAGCTAAGGCAGATGTTGTGGTCCATTCTAGAGAGGAGTAGCAGCTGGAGTGGGGAGTGGGGAGCTCAGCCCCTCACCTCTGCACTCCTTCTAGAAGCCCCTGAGGATCAGTCCCTCACACCAGAGTCTAGAACCCAAGGTGAAGAGTGAGGGCACTACTGGGAGGAACTGTTGGGCTTATGCAGCCTCCTCTGGGGCTACAGACTTTGACCAACCCCTTCTAGGTGGGCTTCTGTGTCTCCAAGTGGAAAGGGGATGCCTGAACCTGACTATGTAGCTCCTTTCATGCTGACTTCACTGTGAGCCCTTAAGATGCGGCCTCCCAGAGAAGCTTCCATGCTGCAGGGCTCTTGTTCCACCGTGCAGTGGCATTGACAGTGGGGATAGTGCCAGGCAGAGCAGCATCAATGAGATTTTTTCCCTGCAGCTCAGGAAGCCCATATCTGCCAGTGGGTGGGGGAGGGGGGAAGGAAGCTGGAAGTCAGACTTCCCGGGCATTGCTCTACCCTGCTCCTTTGTCTGTATCACTGAACAATCGGGCATAGGATTCCCATATGTTTGCTCTGTCCAGGTCCCCATCATGACTGTGTCTCATTGAACCCACAATGTCACTCTGTGCCCTGTTCCCATATGTGCATGAGACCTCAGGACATGGTGGAGGTGGAAAGGATGTCCCAGAGGAGCATCCACACATGCAAAGGATGATGCCGGCAGGAGCTTTTTGCCCATGCTCCCACCCTGATGTTTCCCATGGAGTTAAGTGAATGAGGTGGACACAAGTAGGAAGAAGAACTGGGGCTTGACTGAGGGAGAGAACAGGGTCCAACTCTTGCCTTGAAGTCCACACCTCAAAGCCAGGTACTCTACTGTCCCAACACCTTCACAACGTGCACTGCAGCAAGGGTGGTGGAGAAAACATCTCATCACACACAGGAGTCCAGTATACCCCAGTGCTATTTCACAAGTTTCAAGGAAGGATAAGCAGGGAGGGGACATTATCGAGCCCAGTGTCTGCCTGGACGCTGAGAAAAAGGCTGACTGCTGCCTGTGTGAGAGGATGGTAGGTGTGTGAAGTTGAGGCAGGAAGAGAGTGCTGCTGGGCAGAAAGCAGCCTCCTGATGCTCAGGAGCCCTCACCTGGGACCTCTGAGTCCGGAGCTGGTGGATAAGGAAGCTCCTCTCAATGGCAGTCAGCTGCCATCCTTTGGTGGCCCTGACAGAGTGTAGAACATCCAAGGGCTCAGTTCTTTCTGAACCCAGAAGCCCTTACTCTCAAGTATCCTGACCGCTTGGAGCTCAGGTAACATCTGCTTCACAGTGACTCCGATATGAGGTCTGTGCTCACGGAGCATGGGGAGCCAATCCCACCAGAGGCAGAGGAAACACAGTACAGTAGGAAAGGGGCTCAGTCAGTACCACACAGAGCTACCTCAGGAGGAGGAGACATGGGCCATGGAGCTCAGGAACAATGTGCTTCACAGTGACTCAAACATGAAGTCTGTGCTCATGAAGCATGGGGAGCCTGAGCAATCCCACCAGGGGCTGAGGGAAGTCAGTACAGCAGGGAGGGGGCTCAGTCAGGACCACACAGAGTTGCCTCAGGAGGAGGAGACACAGCCATAGAGCTCAGGTACCATGTACTTCACAGTGACTCAGACACAAGGTCTATGCTCATGGAGCACAGGGAGCCTGAGCAATCCCACCAGGGGCTGGGGGAACTCGGTACGGCAGGGAGGGGGCTCAGTCAGGACCACACAGAGCTGCCTCAGGAGGAGGAGACACGGCCATGGAGCTCAGGCACAGCTCGGGTCTCTTTAGCACTGCAGCTCATGATTCCTGTCCTTGGTGCTCAGGACCCACTGAGGCCTTTGGCCCATCACAGAGCCACTAAGCCCAAGACAGGAGGAGAATTCTTGGTTATGACACTGGAAACAGTGAGCCCAGCCCAGTCTAGGGTAGGCAGGTTGCTGGGTGGACAGAAAGGTCCCTGGGATCCCTGTCATGAGTGCTGATCTCCGTGATCTCTTTGTCCCCACTCTAGTACCACATACCCAGGACTACACTGTGGGGAATCTCATCCGCATGTGCCTGGCTGGCCTGGTCCTCGTGGTCCTTGGGATCCTGCTATTTGAGGCTCAGCATGGCAAAAAGAGGACTCGAGATGCCACCAGGAAGTAAAGACAGCAGGCGGCAGTCACTGCTAGGAGTGGTGGAGCCCTGGGAGCAGCCTGATAGATGCGGATGGCTATAGAAGAAAACATGGTGCAGAGCTCACTTCTATTTTGCAACTGTCCAGGAGGCCATCGTGGTCTCAGCCTGGGGACTTGGCAGGTGTCACACAGATGTCTTTTCCTTTTCTTTTTCACACACGAGGTCTGTGCTCATGGAGCACAGGGAGCTGGAGCAGTCCCATCAGAAATTGCTCCCCTCCATACCTCTTTACCTGGAGGCTCTGATGAGGGCCCTTGCTCCCTTCCAAGCTCCACAGGTGGGCCTGCACCCCCAGATCAGGTTTGGGAAACCCTTTGCACCCTTCATGCCCTGCTCCAATTTCTGATATTTTCTTTAATAGTATTTAAAACATTCCCCAGTGTGTATGAATTACATCCTATCCTCTTGGCTGATAACCCACAGTTTTTTTAAATAACAAAAAATATATGCAAAACTGTACATGGTTTCAAGGTAAATCCTAAGGGGACTTGACTAACCTTGGGAGACACAAAAGTTACATGCTTTGTTATACAGGTCTTGCTTTAACTTGCCCTTAACCACCCAGGAGAAAAGTTAAACCACGAGGCATAAAGCATAAAGCTAGATTAGTATGCTGAGCTGCAAAAGGCTTAAATCAACAGCTTCTGACATTGCCAGTTCTGCCAATAATCCATTGCGATTATGAAATACTGGATTATGTATACAATTGCTTTCTCTTAGTTCAATAAGAAGAATATTTTGTACCAGTAATGATTAGAAAAATTATCATGTCTACATCCTCTGCTCTTAATAACTACTATAAGGACAATAATATGCATTGTATCAAATATTGCCCATTTTACAGTGGGTCTTTATATTTACTCATTTTGATTTTTTTCAATTCTTTAAATGTCCTGGACATTAGTCCTTTGTCAGAGGTAGGATATTATTCTCATTCTGTCTTATACTTTTCTGCCTTATTCTTATTCTTTGTACCGTATTTGTAATTTCTTTTGATGCAAAAAGGCTTTTAATAGGATGAGATCCCAGGTATTGATCCTTTCTAGTATTTCCCATGCAGTGTGGCTTTCTTCATGAAATCTTTGCCTGTACCTGTCTTCAAAAGTTCTGCCAGTTCTCTCTTCCAGCAGATTTAATGCTTCTGTTTTAAAATTTAAATATTTGAGCCAATTTGATTTTAATTTAGTGTCTGATGATAGGCATGGGATTAGTGTGAGTCTTTCACATGTAGAAAGCCAGTTTTGTAGGCAACGTTCATCAGAGAGGCTCTCTTTCTTCCAGTGAGCTTGCTTGGCCCTTTTTTCAAAGAAGAGGTGGGTGAGTGTGCTCAGTATAATTTCTCTATATTCTCTTCTGTTCTGGTGATCCTCGAATCTGTTTGTTGCTTGGTTTGTTTGATTCTTCTTTTGCTTTTGACAGTGCTGTGCTGATTTAATCACAGTAGTCTTGTAGTACAATTTCCAGTCAGAGCTTATGATACCCACAGCGTTGCCTCTGTCACCTAGGGACATTCTTGCTATTCTGTGTCTTCTGGTTCAAAATGGATTTAGAAATGTTTTATATATTTCCGTGAGGCTTTTTACTGGGATTGAATTAAATCTCAATAGATGATGTGTGTACCTATTTTTACTATGGCTTTTAGTACTGTGCTAGTGATTCTTAACAAGGAGCAAGGGACATTCTTCGATTTTCTTTTTTTTTCATCTTTTTATTGCATTTAATAAGAAATAACAATATGACAATTTCAAAACACTTTAGTAATACATTTCCAGTATTTGACACAATGCATATTGTTGTCCTCCTAGGAGTTATACAGAGCACAGGGTATAGACATGATAATTTTTCTAATCATTATTGGTACAAAAGAGTTCTCATTGAAGTGAGAGAAACTAGTTGTACATTATCCAATGTTCCATAATTGCAGTGGTTATTGGCAAAACTGGAAATGATGGAAGCTGTTGATTTAAGCCTTTTACAGATCAGCATATTAATCTAGCTTTATGTTTTGTGCTGGTTAAACATTTCTGCTGGGTGTTTAAGGGAAAGTTAAAGCAAGACATGTATAACAAAACATGGAACTTTTATACCTCCCAAGGTCAGTCAAATCCCCTCAGGATTTCCTTTGAAACCATGTACAGTGCTTAGCTACACCCCTACTGGGAATTTTCCCAGAAGAACTGAAAACATCATACCATAGTGATATCTCTGCACCTATGTTTATAGCAGCACAATTTGTAATAGCCAAATCTTGGAAACAACAAAAATCCCTATCATCTGAAGAATGGTTGAAAAAGATGTGGTATTTTTATACAATGGAATATTACTCAGGTGTAAAGAATGATAAACTAGAAGAGTTCATATATAAGTGGATGTAACTTGAACATATACTCATAAGTGAAGTAAACCAGACCTACATGTGTAAATATTGTATAGTCTCCCTAGTATAAGAACCTAATAGGAGAAATAAAAATGGAGAGCTATAATACAGCTGAATGGAAATCAAGGACTTAAAGGTTAAACAACGGATTGACTGTAAGAATAAAACATAGGAAACATCGCAGAGGCAAAACCATGCACAGGATGAATTAGGTAACGGTCATAAGAACCTCGATTTTCTGATGTGCATTTCATCTTCTTTTCCAGAGAACTGCATCTCAATGTAGAGAACTTTTACTTCCCTTCGTTAGATTGATTCCTAAGTAGTTCAGATTTTTGTTGCTATTGGGAGAGGTCTTATTTCCTTAATTTCTCTCATTAAGTTGGTTGCTGATGGGCAGGAATGACACTGAATTTGAATGATCCCCTTGTACCCAGCTACAGTACTAAATTTGCTTGTTAACTCTATCAACTTTTGGTGAAACATTCTTTTGGTCTTATCTGCAGAGGATCATGTCACTTGCAAATAATGACAAATAAACTACTTGCTTTCCTGTCCTTATTCCTTTTTCTTAAGTAATTGTTGTGAGAAGTGTTTCCATAACTACGTGGAACAGGAGATGCGATAGTGGACATCCTGATCCTACTCCTGAATGTAGAGTGAAAGCTCTCCAATTGGAGCCATTTAGTATGATGTTGGCTCTTGGACTTCACAGATGTTCTTTATCACATTGAGATAAAAATCATCTACTTCAACTGTATTTAGGATTTTTTTTTTTTTATCATGAATGCTTGTTTGAATTTCTCAAATGCTGTGCCATGTCCACTGAGGCAATCATATGATTTTTGTCTGGCTCTGTTGATGTGGTGAATTATACTTATTGACTGTGGTGTTGAACAATCCCTGCATAATTGGGATGAATCCAGCTTGGTCACAGTGCATACAGAAGGAGAAGACAGGGTCCTCTGAAGCCAGGATTCAGAGAGATCACAGCTAAGAGGTCCAGGCCCTGTGTGTTCCCTGTGGGCCTGGTGGTCCCTTTCATTAGGTGGACATTTAGATGCTACAGCTATTACACACACCAATTTCATGTGTGGTGGGAACCCAGTACCCAATGGACAATCTGAAGCCAGGTGAGAGGCCTAAGGCCCAGTTGCGGACAAAGATTCTGCACAGGACCTGCTAGGGGAGCCCAAGAGGTGATGGCCATGGTAATGGTGGGACATCATGAAGGCAAAGAAATAGGAAACAGGGAAAGGCAGCAAGGAGAAGAGTCAGAGGAGACAGAGACAGACACTGAGGGTCCATGAATTGCCCTTCTGATGCCTCAGCTCAAAACAAGGTCGGGCTGCCTCTCACCACCCTCCTCTCTAGGTCAGCTCCCTGCCACACTGCTCCTTTCAGTCCAGCAGGAACCCATGCTGTCCTCAGGAGAGGACTTGATCCTGCTTTGTCATTCACAGAGCCACATGGACACTTTCCTTCTTCCAAGGAGGAGGCCAGGTGAGCCTCCCTTGCTTCTGATATCAGGACTTTGAGCTCAGTGTCAAGAAGCAGACTACCTCATAATACCTGTGAGCTCAGGCCTTGTGGGGCCTACAGGGACTGTGCTTACCAATACCTGTTATTCCCATCCAGTGACATCTGGGACTTCATACTCTCAGGTGGAGAGTTCCAACCCCTGTCCTCACCAAACCTAAATAATTACTAATGAACAGACTTCAGGAGACTCTGAGCCCAGGAGGCAGGATCAGAGATGGAGATGGGGCTGCCAAAAAGGGTCAGCCTGGGAAGAAACAGGCTGGATCCTCTGCTCTGGGTCCCCACCTCTGAGTTCTCAGACACGGTCAAAGTGTAGGAGGAAGGACTTGACATTTGGGAAACCTTGGATTAGTCTCCACTGGTTCAAGCTCAGAGGGGGGGCAGCAACCCCCCAGCCTCTCTTTCTTAAATCACTGTCTCGGAATCCAGTCCTGCAGTGTCCCAACCCTCTATAACAGGCCCAGATTCCTGCATGAAGGTGGCTCCTTCAACTTGACCTGAAGAATGTTCTAGACTCATCAGTGCAATGTTCACAATAGTCACTTGAGTGGATGTCTACAGAGGAGGACATGGATGGACAGTATGGTGTCCACATGGC
>PVKN010028721.1:0-13170 GCA_004027915.1 Capromys pilorides
TCTTTCTTTCTTTCTTTCTTTCTTTCTTCATTCCTTCCTTCCTTCCTTTCTCTCACCTTCATTCCCTTTCACTCTTCTTTGCTCTTTCTCTTTGCTTCCTCTTTTCCCACATTGAAAGCATGTTTAATAACTATGCATCATCAGTTATCTTTTGACTATAAATATGTGCTTAGAAACATTCTGGGTCCTTTGGTGGCTGTTCACTTCAGCTGTTACCTTTTTGTCACATTTCACATCTTTAATTAAAGATACTTTTGATTCTGTTTATTCCTGCACTATAAAATTTGTTCTTCCAATAACCATTGCTGAAAGTAGCTCATGTTCTACATAATGTTAAATATTTGTTGGAGAATTAAAAAGGAGAAGCTCTTGTTTCTCCTGTGGGATTGGGATTCCAATTGTCTCCTTCTACAGGAGACTTTAAAAGACTGGCCAGGAGCTAACATGCAATGTGATTACAGAGGTGGGACTAGATGCAGCGGGTTGGATTGGAAGCTTTGTAGTAGACCATAGAAAATCAAGTTTATGCTAGGATAACAGTGAGAATGAGGCATTCTCAGGAAAAGCCTGGTTATGAGCTATGTTTTCACTGGCTCCATCCAGGCCAGATGTTCTGCAGCATGAACTATATACCAATAGATTACTTTGTCAGTTAACTCATTTGACATTGTACATATTCAAAATGCTAACAGTTATCACTTTTCTTGGGCAGTAGCAACTATCAGTCTTGTTTCCTAGTAATCTTGATGTAAGGAGAACAGTTTCCCAAAGAAAGTCTGCAAGAGCTGCCTTTTCAGCTGCTTTCTCTGTCTCTTAGGTAGCGTGGCTCAGCACAATCTGAGCAGGCCTTGAGCTGCAGGAATGTGAGGCACTCAGATTTTCTAGCCTGTTGAATCTGTTGTGAGCCCAGCATTCACTCTCCATCCCTATGTAATTGTTAAAAAGTAATCTACAGCAATAAAGCTAATTCTTCCTTTCACATTGCCCCAATATTACCAACATCATTATTGGAGTATCGAGTCTCTTGAGATATGTTCTGGAACTGTCTTGCAAAGAGGCATTAAAGGCCTGCCTGCACTGAAGAGTGATGAAAATGTAAATTTCAATAATCTTACCAGTGAGGGAGATGTATGTCTCGAGGACCAGACTAGGTTAACAGCTACATTTCCATTGCTATATACTCTTAAGTAAAAACAGACCCACGGAACATGCAAGGCAGCAGAAATGAATCTCCATGCACACAGAGCGTGCAGACACTGGCCAGAGGAAGACTGGAGCAGGGAGCTGGAGAAGCATCGATGACACACAGCAGAAAAGAGATGGCTTCCATGCTGCAAGTATTAATACCAATGTCATGTCGTGTAGGAATGCTCACAGCAATATATCTGATCTGTTCTGAGGTAACCGGCAGGAGATGGCACAAGAAATTCAACTTTATACCAAGTTGGGAATTACGCACATACCATTCTTACCTAACTATACCAATTCAGCAAGTAACCATAAATTCCAAAGCTGTGACCTCTAAGTGTTGCTCAGCAACTTGCTCCTGCCATAGCCCTTAAAAAGCCACATAATCCTCTCACTTCCTCCATTTTTTAAAAGCCTTGATTTAGAAAGCACCTCAAGGTCTCACTCTATAAATATTGTTGAGGGCCTTCATTGTGCTGTAGACGCTGGGCCAGGCTCTGTGCCTGCTCTCTGGGACTTTCCAGAGTGGGTGTCAAAATGGTTCTAGGAATCAGTAAGACAGATGATAGATCCATGAGAAATTGTAAAAAGCCAAGCCAATGGGAAAGACAGGTATTGAGTAGGAGACAGAAAGGATAACTGTGCTAGCGGAACAACACTTATACCCCTGGTAGTGGCGAAGGCCCCTCCTCTCTGGTCCCTTGACACAGGTCCATTTATCTGTTAGCACTGACAGTTCTGCAACATAATCTTTACTTGGAGGTCATCTTTGCAGCTTATTGGGGACTTTTCAAAGTCAGACACTAGGTCTTGTTCATGTTTTCCCTGCAGCAGCTGGCTTATAATTTGATCATTAAATACATGGGTGAACTACATTTTGTCATCAAAGTGGAAAGAAGGCTACCATACTTGTGTGCAGAGGAGAAACTGACTTTGTGCCCCTGTGCCAATCAAACTGTCTGTGAGGACAACTAACATCTGCCGGAGGAAGCTTGGATGGGCACAGGTAGAGAAATTTCCTGGTGGAGCAGCACTCTGAAGAGAACTTACATTTAAAATTGCTTGCTATTTATCTGAAATTCAACTGTTACTGGGGATCTCATATTTCTGTCCACTAATTGGGCAACCCTATCATAATGGAGCAACCAGGAAGGAAATAAGAGTGGACAGGACTGATGAAGGTGACTGTGGAAGTTACATCCCACACACTTCACCAATTGGCAATCTTATTCAAACACATTATTGTAATTTGGTAGGAATTATAATAGACTCCTCCAAAGGCAAGAACAGATGTAGTGAATAAGATTATGAGGTGATAGCACACAGTGTTGGGGTTCTTCCCCCTCCTGAGACTTTAACAACTATGTCAAGTGTCACCTGATTTTGGAAATAAACTACATGTGATTTCTGATAGGTCTGACCTTGTCTGCCACTCACCTCAATTTTATCTTCTAGACATTCAGAGGCAAGAAAATACTTTTTTTCTTTCTTGTGAGAAGCAAAGGACTGAATGAATATTCTACTTGTTGGGTGGTTGGAATCCTTTGAGCATATTTGCTGAAAAATCCCTACTTAACACATACTACACAGAAGTGTGTTTTTCTTATACAATAAGATATTTGTAAGAAACTGTGGGCGTTGTCCAGTTGCTTAGCAATGTCAAGATGCCTGGGATGCTCAGTTACTCCTTCATGGTTATGGGTGGGCTGCTACAATGTTAACCACCATGTTCCTTTCCAAAGAATATGAGGGTAGGGCCATTCAGTTGGTTCTGATCTTATTTCTCTTTGCTCAAGGAAACAGGCATCTTCCTGAGACTTGCCCGCTGTGGGAGACTTTTGATTGTGGCTTATAAGAGACTTCTAAAGAAGAAAAAAAGGGAGTATCTTTCAGGTGGCCTAAAAACACTAGAAAGCAACCCTACCCTGGCCTCTGAAAGAAGCAGCAGCTGTAAGCACTAAATCCACCCAGGGACATAGCTCAGTGGCACAGTACCTACCTGGCAAGTGTAGGTTGCCTTGTTCAAGTACAAGTGTGTCCCTCACTGAGCAAGGCATTTAGCCTCTCTCAGCACTCATTTTCTAATTTGCAAAATGGGAATAATAAAAATGTGTGTGTGTGTGTGTGTGTGTGTGTGCGTGTGTGTGTATGTGTGCAAGGACAGAGGTATGTGTCATGCTGTAGTACGAGGCTACATGTAGAATGTGGCTTGTCCCCACTGACGATTCATGTGCTTTGTTAATCCACACTGTCAGGGACTAAGAGTATATAGACTTAATCTAACCATGGTATTTAGAGGTGGTCCTTTGGGAAATGATTAGGATTAAATGTACTCACCAGGTTAGAACCACAAAGCTGAATCCAGTGGCTTCATCAAAAGAGAAGAGGGATATGAAGACATATTTGCTCCCTGTCTCATTCTAGGTGTCACCTCAGGACCCTTCCATCACCAGATGCAGCCTCCTAACCTTGGATGTTTGGGGCTATAATTCAAAATAAACCCCATTTCTTTATAATTCACATAGACTGTGGTATTGTGTTATTGCCAACACAGAAATAGGTATGAAATGAAAAATATAGACTATTTGATGATGTCATATGTGGGTTTTTCCCTGTTTGGATAAAATATAGATGGCTGACAAGATAGATCAGGGGACTAAAGTGCCTGCTTAGGCAAGTACAGGGACCATGATTTGATCCCTGGCACCACATGCTGCACCAGTCCTGCCTCCCAGGGTGAGCTGACTGGCCAGAGTCCAGGACTAGTGGTGCCCACCTGTGATCCCAACACTGGGGAGGGTAAAAGCAGGATGATCACTATGAGTAGGAGCTGCGTAGTGAGACCCTGTAACAACCAAATGCATTAAGATAGATAGATAGATAGATAGATAGATAGATAGATAGATAGATAGATAATATAGATTCTTTAAGGTACATATTTTCAAAAGCAAAACTTCAAATCGCATACCCACTAACTCTACCATATATTCACAATTCAACAGAACCACTGTAGAATGACTGTAAACATGACTTTTGGTTTCTGGATTAACCCTGCTTGCTGAGCTACATAGTCAGATCATTATCAGAAATCAAGAAATATTACTAAAATATTTGTGTAAACACTGCCCTACATTTTGAAGTTGACATTTTTTCCTTTAAATGCATAAAATTAACTTTTGACTCAATAAATGCTTGGTTCTAGATGAAACAATTAAATGCCATCTTAAAATCTGAAACATTTTATATTCAGATTCCTGTTGAAAAGAGACTATATGAGTCATAGAGATATGTGACATGATTTCAAGGGCCAAACAATAGAAGAATATAGCCTCACTGTGGTGATGGTCTGTAAAATTGCCCCAGAAGATTAATGGCATTTCCCTATGAACTCTACATAAGGATGAAAGTGAATTATATATGCTATTGTAATATTTAGATATTAACAGTCCAAATATAGGCTAGATGAATTAGGATAAACTACTATAAATACACACATGTTTAAAATTTACCAGAATGAACGTACATGCCAGAATTAGAGAAACTGAAAGAAGCAATAGCATTAGAATTCTTCATCATTTGTAAAAGCATCCATACACGTGACACAAACAGCAATGACTTGTCCAAGGAAATATTGAACCCCGTTAGGATGGCGCGTACATAATCTGATTTAAGTCAATATATTTTTCTCAAAAACGTAATATCTGTCCTGCATTGTGTGAGATGAAGGTTAGATTACATTTCTTGCCTGTGCAATAACTCCCACATCATAAATTCTGATGAAATTATATCAGTATATACAGCAAATGGATGCCTGACCCACCATTGCTTTCTAGTTCTCAGAAAGAGAGAAACTGACACATAGGCAAATCCCCAGCTGCTTGGAGCAATGCTATGACAGCCCGCCTTTGCCTGGGAACTGTGATTAACTATCTTGACCAGGAGCGACTGCGGAGTTTGTGGTTTCTGCTCTGAATATTAAACTTGGGCATACAAGAGTTCTTATTGTGGGGAGCACTTGGAAATGGCAATACAAAATTGCTTTATTTTTGTGGGATTGGATTGCTTTAGATGATACAGGCCTAGCTGGTGGGCCTCCCTCACTGCTTGTATTTCCAGATTATAAATCATTCCTTTGACAGAGTATCTGCCACAACCACGTCTCAGTTTCTGTGGTATCATTTTTTTATATTACAACTGGCAACGGCTCTTCTGGGCTGTTCCTGTAAATGACACATTTTGCATAATTTATGAGAATGAGGTCAAAATCAAAGCTAATAAAGGCCTCTCCAACTTTTCTTATACATGTCAAGGCATCTCAGGCATTCAGCGGGTAGGGTACTGGGTCATACATAGAAATGCCAGACTTTTCTATGGCAAGGGAAGGCCTTGTATCTATAAATACTAAAATGCAAAATTGCAAAAGCCAACATGAAGCAAAGTTTCAGTCATAGGGAACAAATCAATTATTAATATTCAACCTTCAAGAGCAAAACAATCTCCTTTAAATTTAGGACAACAGGCAGAAGCATTTGTCACATTCATGTATATGAGGGGTAGTGGCAAGGGAGAGCCTCGTTTTCCTCCCTTGAAAGTCAGGGTGTCGAGTGAGGTGGTTTGCAGGCTCCTTTCCTGGTGTCATGTTTTGGCAGCTACAGCACTCACTGGTGGAATGAAGAGACAGTGAACACAGGTGAAGACTGTGAACATACGCTGCATCCTCACTGCAGGCCTTGCGTTGCAATTCAGACCGAGGTTTTGGAATCTGAACTCACTGTTATCCCTGGAGCCCACCCATCAGTGATGCAGCAGAGCTCCCTCGTAGCGTTACACATTTGAAGTCTTCTGGCTGAGCCTGAGAGGCTCAGCTTTCTGTCTGGAGATGTTCAACAGGAAGACCAGGCCCACCAAGCACATGAGATCCAAGCAATAACAAGCAATGCCCCTGAATTATGCCTCCCTGAATCTGGGAGTAAAGGAACTGGTAGTCCAAAACAGTGTTCTGAAAGAACCTTGGCCTTGCAACATTAAGTTCTCGATCACTCTGGTTTGTTCTTGTTGCCCTCAGTTGATTTCTTTTAGTTGCTCTTCTGAGACCAGTGTTTCCAGTAGTTGTAGCACAAAGTAAGAACTGTGAGTGGCCCAGGGCTCAAAGTGACCTGGCAGTGGTTTCCAGGTTAACAAAGTTATCATCTCCTGAGCCATTCGTTTCCCCTCCCCACCTCTACACTCCTCACCATCCCAAAGAGAATGCATGCTATTTCAAACACAATCAAAATGGAATTGTGCTAAGTGCCTGCTTTGGTAAGCGCAGGGACTGGGGTTTGATCCCCAGTCCCACATGCTGCACCAGCCTCACCCCAGGGGTGCACTGAGCTGGTGACCAAGTCCAGGTGTGGTGGTGCATGCCTGTAATCCCAGCACTGGGAGGCTGAAAACAGGAGGATCGCTATAAGTCCGAGCTGCGGAGTGAGACCCTGTACCAAATACATAAATGGAGGAAAAAAGTAATTGTAATGTAACCACAAAAATGTAGTACAAAACTTCAATTAGAAACCCAGAAATGAAAGAAAGGAAAGAAAGAAGAAAGAAAGAAAGAAAGAAAGAAAGAAAGAAAGAAAGAAAGAAAGAAAGAAAGATTTAAAAAAATTGTAATTGGACCAAACTGACTTATTGAAGTAGCTTCTATCTGAAGCTACTTGGCTCTGTCTGTATACCTCAGAACCATGTGGGTATGTTTTTCCAAAGTCCAGAAGATAAGGTTAACTACACTTCAGAATTTTTTATCAGTAATTGTTTTTTGCTTTGTTTTGTTTATCTTTTTGAGACAAGGTCTTGCTATGTAGCTCAGGCTGGCCTTGAGCTCACTTTTGTAGCCCAGGTTGGTCTTGAACTCCCACTGATCCTCCTGCCTCAGCCTCCCAAGTACTAGGATTACAAGCATGCACCACCATGCCCGGCCCTATCAGTAACTGTTGAATGCTGAAATTGATTTGAATGGGAAGTGGATTTAGCTTAATCATTAAATTTTAGGAGCACAGAGGCCTTGTAGGCAATTACTTCTTTTCACAAATGATAAACTGAGGCCCATAAAAGCAAAATGGGACCAAACCTCAGGGCCTCTTGACTCAGGTACAAGGATCATCAAGCTTTCTTGAGCATGAGTAACTGGAAGCAGTACTTGTTGAGCTGTAATCCAGGTACTGTCTAATGTGCACAACTGTGACACAGTCCCAGGAAGGGATTCTAGTCTTTATTATACACAGTACATCTTGAACCCTTCTCCTCTCTTCTATTTCACTTATTTTGTCCACATCTGTCCCAATGACTTAGGTTTGTCACCTGAAGTTAAAAGCACTATTATAAAATACATTTGCTCAAAAATCATCTTATTGGATTTACTTGAAGATTTTCTAACAGTAAGCGTCCCCTTCACTTCCCTGTTGGACAGGCAGGGTGGCATGGGGCAGGACCCAAACCAAACCTAGGATTCTTCTGATCCACCACTTTTGACAAAACCAAAATTGACACCAGCCAGCAGAAGTTACCAGGTTCCCTTAATGTTGAATGGCTGGAAACATTTAAAGGACTGGGGGTGGGGGCAGGGTAGGGGTGGCAAATAACGCAGAGCCAGCAGCAATAACTCTACAGAACAGTGGGCTGTTCAGACAGTAGGAGCCTGCTGCTCTGCAGAGATCCCTGCTCAGGCTCTTGGCCTCGTTTGGGGCTCTTTGCCTTGCAATCAATGGCTTTTGTTAGTAGCTGCTCCATCAAACAGTGCGGTGTTTTGACTTAGTTGGCTGGCTGCAGTGAATACCCAAATTCATGAATCCAGTTCCACGGCTGGGGAAAAGGTGACTTTTGCTAAGCTAAGCCAGGCTAGCCAACCCAGCATAGATGGACGAAGAGAACTGTCATCCAAAAGCGCTCGGGGGCATGGCTTGCACCCTTTCTTGCAAGGCCTTCAGGTGATCTGCACCTCTGCTCTCTCCACTCGCAAAGCACGTGGGGTCCTAGTTGCTGGAGATCCATCCTTCAACATGAGGCAACTTTGCTTTTCTTGCCAGGATGAAGAGCACAGCCAACAAATGTGAGCAGCAGTAGAAGACTGCAGGTTCCCTGCATGCCAGTAACCGGAAGCTGGGAAGCACTTCTCAGAAGACAGACACTCACATGGGGCAGCTCCTCGGATATGTGTGCTTCCCCCCTGAAGTGGCGGCTGGCCAGCCACAGGCCACAGTAAGGAGAAACTCCCTTTGTCCAGCCCTCCACGGGATGAGGCCTAGACCTGCATCCCATCAACTCACAAAACGTTTGATCCCTGGGGTTCGTCCTCACAGACCGGAGATGGAACAGCTTAGCTTCGTTTTCTGCAAATTCCCATGCCCCCATCGTGCCATTATTCTGAGCCAGCCAAAGTTTGTTTCTACTCAGGGCTGGATCCTGGCAAAAGCTCCATCCTAGGACTCCAGCCCTGACAGAGGTTAATGGGTACCATTTAGCCACCCTCTGCAGCATTGGTTTGATCTTCTTGGCTCGACACTCTCCCTCTTCTTGGCACAACAAAATTCAGCTTTTGCCCTTTATCCTGTTATCCAAGAGCCTGAGTGCCCATGACAGCCATGGAGGCAGATGCTGCTCCTCCTGCGCCCTTGGCAGAGTGGTAGGTGGAGAGCAGCACAGGCAATGTGCCATGAGCTCTTCATGTGCCCTCAACAGCCAGCTGGCCTGTTGCTGAGACCAAGACCAATTGGGAAAGACACACATGAGGATATGCCTGGTTGTGCCTCGCTTCCCCCTCCACGTGGAAAGCAGAGGAGCTGCTGTGAGCTAGAAGCAGTTGCTTGCTGTAAGTGAAGAAAACTTATTAACTCTACCCCAAGTCCAAAGATGTCTTGACTACCCTGTGTTCCCAAGTCCCTAGAGGTGCACCAGCCCACACAGCTACTTGGGACTGTGACTTCGGTTGGGGGGTGGATGAGTTGACCTGCTGTGTGCGCATCTGCTCCAAAGGGCCCCACTTCTGAAGCACCCCTGCTGCTAGGCCACTTGGAAGGCCCTGGATCCTCAGCCTGAGACCCCTCATCAGAGAGCAGGGACAAGAGGGGCACATTGTGCACAGCCATGTTATTCTTGAAAATGCCTCGAGTGACGCAGGGCATCCAGCCCTGCATGTGCTTCAGTGTGCTAGAACTCAAGGAAACCTTGAACCCGAGCACCTTCTCCCAGCACAGGAACTAATTACTGCTTCTTCAAACAAGCACCAACTGAGGTAGTTGCTTAGACTTAGGACCCCAAAACAGGTATCCTTTTTACCCAGAATTCATCCTAGAGGAAGCAAGAAGTACAGAACTGTGCCTGGGCCCTGCTGTGGCTGTGGCATCGCTCTGCCAGATGTCTGTGTAGGAGTGGCTCACAGAACAGCTGTGCCAGGAAGCACGCCTCCTGTCACAGGAACATGCCTGACAGCCTCCTCTCTTCTGCTTCCTTCTCTGCAAACATAGAGTTCAAATTTGCCTGTGTTAAACAGGCATGAGAAGAAGCTGCACTGTGCAGGGATTATAGAATCCTCCTTTCTAAATTTTGCTGGGAAGACAGCTTAAATTTCTGAATTTCTATTTAGAATTCCTACTTGTTACTCCCACCCTAAAGATTTCAGAATAAATAGTCCCCATTCCTGACTCCATGTACCTTCCAAAAGTTTCCAGATGTTTAGGTGAGTGTACTGTGAAATTAAACCTTGCTCATGACGCACAGAGGGAAGAATGGAGAGCTTAGGGAGCTTAGGCCTTCCCCGGTGCAGCGGGGCCTCAGTCTAACCAGCTCTGAAGTAGTCACAGTTAACACCTCTCTCAGTAGCAAGGGTGGCATCAGGTTAATTAATTGGCTTCCTCGGAGCAGAAAATATGTCATCCTCCTTCAAAATCTTAAGATAAAAGTTGTGAGATGGTGTCACTACTTGAGAGATTGCTACATCAAACACTGGACGCCTATAAACCTATAGCAGGTAATTATCATAAAAATAGCACATTGTTAAAACTTCTAGGGGAGCTGGGCATATTTGGCTGTGAAGGAGTACAGGGTCTTGAACCCAGAGCCCCACCTCCCTCCCGCTCTCAAGCCCCAGCTGCCACCTTTCCCTGAGGTGGGCACAGTAGCTCTCTACTTCTGACCACCACCTGTCACCCACTGTCTACAGAGCAGCCTGTATGGACAGAGCACCCTGGACTCATGACTCTCTAGTAGCCTTCCACCTCACTCAGACTAAGAGCCCAAGACCTTCCAGTAGCCCAGGCCACCCATTCTCTGAGCCCTTTCTGACCATTACCCATGGCCCCTCAAGCTAGTCTCCTGGGCCATGGTCACCCATCCCAGCCCCCTGACCTTGCTGTGACTCTCTCCACACTGTCAGGCTGTTGCCAGGCCCTGCCTCAGCCTCACTGTCCCTCTCTGGGTGCTTCCCACATACACACCCTGGCTTCCCCTCCCCTCTGGCTTCCCCTTCCCCTCTGGGATTTTCTCAGCTATCCTCCTCACAGTGACCCTGACCACGTGCATGCAGCCCGCCACCTCACCCCACACATATCCTGCCTTCCCCTTCTCTGATTCCTTGTTCTCCACAACTCCGGTCCATCTGACCATTGGTTCTTTCATTTGTTCTCTGTCTTCCCACAGGAACAGCACAAGCTCTGTGAGGACCAGCAGGGTGCTGTCTCGCCTCCCAGGGGTGCAGGGCGGTCTGCCCCATGCAGGAGTGCAAGGGCAGCTGGCTGGATTACAGGCTGTTCCTCATGTAGAGGCCTCCTTCGTTCTTGTGTTATCCCGCTCCAGCTCTCTTCTCATTGCTGTAGCTGCCCTTTGGACTGTTTTTAAATGTTCACATCTGCCTTCACAGCAAGGGGGGAAGCCCAAAAGACACCACTGACCTAATTCTTAGTTGATTTGACTGAGACAGAAAGAAGGCGATCGCACCCTTTCTTTTTATCCCTAACAGCCAGAAAGGGGAAGGACGCGACTGGTGCCTGTCTCGCCCGTTCTCCAGGCCAGGCACTGTGACTTGCTATCTCTCTAGGAGTAACCAAAAATCTCTGTGTGCTGGCAAAGATCAGGGAGGGCTCAGGTCCCATTGTTGGTGTCCCTGAAGTCCCTGCAGGTCAGTGGACCTGAATGACACTGGGCTCCCTCTTAGAGGGACTCCTAGAGCCACAGCAGCCATGCTTTCTAGTGCTGGTATTTGTGTAGAAGCACAGGGACTTTTAATCAAATAGCTGCTTCTCTAGAAGTTCCTCAGAGCTTTCTCAACAGTAGCTGAAGCTGTCCTAAGCCCCTGCTGCCTCTCTGGAAGACGCTGGCCTTGGCTACAGCAGGTTTGAAACATGGCTGTGCTCTGCGGCCACTCCTGATGAGCCCATGTATAACTCCCAGGAGCCCACACCCTTCTACCACTACCCCAAAAGGGCTTGGATAGTTCTGGAACATACAGGAAATTGTGTGTGTGCAGCCCTGTCCTCTGCATGAGCAGTGCCCCTCATCCTCCTTCGACTACCAAGGGGCTTCCCCCCAGTAGATCCCCAACACTTATACTGCCCCATATGTAATGTTGCTGCCTACTCTGATTCTCATTTGTGGCAGAGTGGGCTAAGTGGGCTGGATGAAGTGGCATGGATAACACAAAGGGTTTTCAAGCCTGGTGCATTTGGAAGACCTACAATGGGACGGACTGAAATTCTAGGCTCTATTCCCCCAGGAAGCAGAAGGCCAGAGCCCAAACCCTAAGACTGCCAGCAAAGGAGGAACAGGCCAAAAGCTGGCAGAGGCTCAGCAGTGAACGTCGCTGGGAGGACTCCAGAAAGCCGTCAAGGGGGTGACAAGTTTCAGCTGCTAGGGCACCGATAGTAGAAACCACCGAAGGCTGTAACACTGGGATCTAAGAGGCTCTGGCACTCAAGGCCCAGAACTATGATATTAAGAGCTAGAAGCCACTGGCACTCAAGACCCCAGAGCCACTACCTTCAAGGGAGCAGCCTTTTACCAAAGACCCCTCAGCTGACTGATGACATCAGAAAGGTGGGTACCACATCTTCCACTCTTCTCCATGCCATGTCTTTGCCTTACACCTGCCAAAGCCCTAGGGAGTGTGTAGAAATTTCTCTGGTGAATAAATGAGTCAGTGGAAAAGTGACTAGAATTGACTTCCCACCGCTATGTGTTGAGATCCAATGTGACCTTCATAAGGATGGTACTGCGCAGAAGACTCAGACCTAGATGGGATTTGTGAAAGGACACACACACACACACACACACACACACACACATCTCACTGTAAGCAGTAGAAAAATCTGTCCAGCAAGTGAAAACAATACATTGAGTTTTATTGGAAGGACAGGGGAATGCCTCAAAGAACATTAGCAAAGGATGGACTCGTGGGTGATTGAAATCATGAACCAGCAAGCCGCCATGAGCAATGGTCCTCTCTGTCCTGTGAGCTCTCTTCACAGCTGGCCTTCTCCTACCTGCTTCCTGCACCTCTGTCACGCTGCAGGGAGCGCTTGATATCTCTGTACACGTGGGTTAGCCACTGCTGCCCCTGGTGACCCAGCGGTCCCTTTCGGCCCTACACCCGCCCTACACCCACCCCACCAGCCGCCTAGAGCTGCTATTCCTAATTCTAGGGACAGAACATCTGGTCAACTGGCTTGGGACAACATCTCCCCAGATTCAATTTGTGATAGGGACAGGGATGAACTCTTTTACAAGTCTACAATTCCTTACCTGAAATTTTTGGATCAAAATGTGTTTCATTTTTTACAGCTTTCCCTATTTTACAATGGTAATGTGTTTCATATATAATATATTTTGCAACATCACCACTGGGTCTGGAAACAGAATGAAAGGCATAAACATTTCTGTAGGAAAAAAATATGAGTGTTCCTAATAAATGAGACAAATAAAAATTATAAGCAGCTTCAGTTCATGCCGAGTCAG
>PVKN010028722.1:0-13174 GCA_004027915.1 Capromys pilorides
ACTTGTGAGGCAGGCGCTTAGACCACCAAACTATCTCTTCACCCCTGTGATTTCTTTTTGAGTTTTTTTTTTTTTTTTTCCCCTCCATGCTTTGAATCCAGGGTCTCTTTACCAGCAAGCCATTCAACTCTGGATTTTTTACTGTGGGAAGGTTTTCAATTAAGGATTTAACTTTTTTTTTTTTAATTTTATTTATTTATTTACTTGTTTGCTTGTTGTGTTTGTTTGTTTCTTTATTTATTTCGTGGCTGGCTCAGCCTGTCCTGGAGGTGGGGCTGGCGCAGCATGTGGTGCCAGGGATCGAACCGCAGTCTCTGCAGTTGCCTGAGCTTCCTAAGCAGGCGCTTTAGACCACTGAACCATCTCGCCGGCCCCTTTTAGAGGTTTTTTTTTTGTTGTTGTTGTTGTTGTTTTTTTTTTGGTGGGACTGGGGTTCAAACTTAAGACCTTGTACTTGCCAGGCAGGCACTTGTGCCTCAGAGCTATTTCCCTGACCCAAGGATTTAACTTTTTATTAGAGATAGCACTGTTCAGGCTTTCAATTTATTCTTATATCAATTTTGATAAAATTGTGTTTAAATGGGAAATTATTCTCTTTATCTAAATATTCAGGTTAACTGGCATAAATATTTTACAAAAAGAGTATATGTATCTTTTTAATGCCTACTGAATGTGATACCACTTTTTCTATTTCTAATATAAAGTTTTTATACTTTCTTGCTAATTGAGGGCTAATTTGTCCTTTGAAAAACTGGCTTCTTGGTTAATTCTCTTTTATCTTTATTTTTTATTTCATTGATTTGTCTCCTGTTTGAGTTCTATTGTGATCCCCTGCCCCTGACTTGAGATGATTACTTAGGCCATAGGTTTTCAAGTTTTCTTTTTTTAAAAATGTATTTAGTGCTATCAATTTCCTTCTAAGCACAGTAGGTTATCCCACAGAGTTCAATATATTTTCATTACCTTGTTATATAAAAATGCATTGTTTAATTTTGAGATATTCAGAGGTTTTTTTGTAATCTTTAAAAATGTACTTTTAAAGAAAAATTAAAGACTATTTTAATTTCACTGTGGTTAGAGAACATAGTGTTCGTGAGTTCTCTCATTTAAAATCAGTTGTGATTTGTGCTATGGTCCATGTATTGTTTTGTCTCTTTGAGTAATTCTTTCATTTTCAATGGAAAAGAATGTAGCTTTGCCAGGAACATAGCTCAGCAGCACAGCACCTACCTGGCAAGAATTCGATTCCTGGTACCAAATAAAGCAAAAAAAAAAAAAAAAAAAAAATTTAGCTTTTACGGTTGTTTTGTTCAGTACTGTAGATATAACTCAAATTTGTTAGTCTTGTTCAATCTTCTGTACCATTTTCTTCTTTTCTGCTTGTTTCTGTTAGTTACTGAGAGAAGTATGCTAAAATCACTGCAGAGGCAGAGATCTGAGGTAGCTCTCAAGATTCCCAACCCCAGGTGTACATACCAAAGTACAATAATCTGTGTTTGAGAGTATGTGGAAGTGTGAATAAAATTGATTTCATTGCTGCACTGTGATTAGACCACATAAATAAAAAAGGAAGGATTTTTGCAGATGTAGATAAAGTCCGAAATGAGTTAAGTTTGAGATCTTTGTTAATCAAAAGAGAAATTACCTTGGGCTGACTTGCCTCAGTCAAGTGAGTCCTTCAAGGGGAGTAGGCCTCCCAAGGTCAGCAAGATTCAAAGTGACTCTGTCTGTGTTGACTTTGAATAAGCAGACTAATGTGTTATGAAGAAGTCCACATCATAGGATGACAGGTGGCTTGTAGGAGCAGGGGCCTCCATCCTGCAGCTGCAAGGAATTGAATTCTACCAGTAATCAGTGAGGTTGGAAGAGGATTCCAAACAAAAGATGCATAGAGTGAGTGAGACTTCAGCCTTGCAAGACCTGAATAGTAGGCCCAGTTGAGTCATGCCTGAACTTCTGAAATAATATGTGAAACTCCTGGCTCTGTTTCCTGGGAGGTAGACTCAGCTCACTCCACCTCCCCTCAACTGAGCCTAGAGAACAAGGGCTGGCTCTCCTGTGTGGGAGAGGTATTTAAGAAAGAAGCCTCACCTCGGCTATCTCAGCCTCACATTTACTTGAAAAATAAGAGTGTTTTTGACTTGGTTGTTGTGTGGCTCTAGTGTTTAAATTCAGGGCCTTACCTGTGATAGGCAAACACTTTACCGCAGAGCTACATTCCCAGGTAATGAATGTTACGTTAATCTGCTAATATTGTAACAATGGAAAAATATGCTTGTATATGAAAATTTTCCATTTCACCTGGGCATGGTGGCACATGCCCATAATCCTAGCACTTGGAAGGTTAAAACAAGGATCGCTGTGAATTCAAGACCAGCCTGAGTTACAAAGTGAGTTCAAAGCCAGCCTGAACTGTATAGTGAGATCCTGTCTCAAAAAGACCCCCGCCAAAAAAATCGATTTTCCTTTTTTAAAAATATATTTTGAAGCTTTATTTTTAGGTGCATAAAATTAGAATTATTGTAGTATCTGTGTAGTAGGTTTAACCTTTTTGTCATAATGAGAAGCCTTCCATTAGCTCTAGTAAAGCTGTTTTCCTTAAGGTCTGTTTCTTGTGATTTTTAGTAGAACTGTTACAGATTTCTTCCCTGTACTTATATAAGGTATCTCCTGTCTGTAATTGTGGAGTTTTTATTTGGCCGGTTTTTGCTTTTTTCAAATGTTCCTGTGACTGCATGTTTGACTAGCACTGAACTCCATCCCCAACTCTTGTTTTCACCTGGTATGTCAGTTTATCTTTTCACTAAATTATTTGACCCATTTATGTTTAGCATGTATGTTTGAATTTAAATAAATCATGTCTACTGTTGTATTTTTTGCATTCTTATGGTTTTTTCATTTCCCTACTCTTTCTTATACTTCTTTTTTAGCAGTTACCATAGATATTAAATTGTTTATCTTTGACTTAATAAGGTCTAATGTAAATTAGTATTTTGTAACTTCTTGATGATAAAAGAAACTTAGAATGTCTTATTTCCTATCATCTCCCTCCTGCCTTATTAGTTTTATAGTTTTATTTAGGAGGAGAATAGGGTGTTGGAGATCTAACTCAGGCACTTGGGCATGTTAGGCAATGTGCTCTCCAGCTGAGCTATAACTCCTTCTCTTTTGTATACTTTTTCATTTTTAATTTTCAACATACTTAATGTCCCTAAGAGCATTATTGTGTAGATATTTAATATAGATTTAGATTTCCCTTCGTATTTGCTTTTTCTTGTTTATTTATGTATTAAGTACAGACTCTACAGGGTCTTACTACACAGATCAGACTCGTAATGGTCCTCCTGCTTTCAGCCTCCCAAGTGCTGGAATTAAAGGCACACTACCACACCCAGTCTGGTATTTGCTTTTTCTAGCTGTTTTTCCTTCTTACATCTTTGCACTTCTACTGGGAATCATTGTCTACTGAAGATAATTTTCTTCCTGCTTGAAGAATTTCTCTCTTCCTTTTTTTTTTGGCTTTTGGGACAAAACTTCTGGCTGGCCTCAAACTCACTTGTTATAACGCCCAGGCTGATCTCGAACCTGCGACAATCCTCTTGCCTCAACCTCCTCAGTGCTGCAGTTACAGGAGTGTGTTATCTCATTCTTTTAATGAGGGACTGGTGCTGCTGCTGAATCTTTGCAGATTTTCTTTGTCTAAAAATATAATAATTAATTAACTTACTTTTGGTGCTGGGAATGGATTCAGTGTTCCACATACACCAGGTAAGAGCTCTACCACTGAGCTGTATTCCCAGCCCAAGAAATGTATTTATTTCATCTTCCCTGTTGGGAGGATGTATTCACTGAATATAGAATTCTAATCATCACTGATTTTTTTTCAGTCACTTTGAAGTTATCATTCTTCTGACTTTTTTTGTTTCTGTTGAGAATTCAGCTGTTAGTTTGACTATGTTTCTTTTGAAGGTAGTAATTATATGCCTTTTTCCACCTCTAGCTGCTCTTAACATTTTGATTTTTAGCGGTTTTCCAGACATTTCTCCACCTCTAGCTGCTCTTAACATTTGATTTTCAGCGGTTTTCCAGACATTTGTCTAGATACAATTTTATAACTGTTCTCCATGAGGTTCATAATTGCTTCTTGACTCATGACTGCAATTCTGTATCTTGTCATGTAATTCATTGAATACATCAACGTATGGGTATTTGTGGATACTTTATTTTTATTTTTTATTTTTGCAGTATCAGGGATTGAACTCAGGACCCTGTGCTTGCCAGACAAGCGCTTGTTCCACTGAGCTACCCCACCCCCAGCCCCATTTATGGATACTTTAAAGTCCATGTTTACTCACTTCAATAAGTAAATATATTGCTCTTCAGTCAGATTTTGTCTTTATGTAGGCTTAGTTTTTACTTATTTATATTTTAACTGATTGCTAGACATTACTTGAGTTTGAGGGCAGTGTTACTGTCTTCAAACAGTTTCTTTCTGCCTTTGGCTGGCTGGCATCTAATCAGTGGATAGGTTGCCTTAGTCCAGTTAGGAGCTAGTGTGATTGGAAGCTGTGTTTTCATCTTTATGAGTACTGTAGGAGTCTATTTTCATTTTCCTCTGTTCCTGGGATGTGGCCCTTCTGGGTCTTAGCCAAATTACCTGGGTTTTACCAAGTCCATTTCTCAATTATGGACTCTGTACCCCATTATTTTTATCCTCTAGCCTTGTGGTACTGCCTGAATCTTTGCTCAGCTTCCTAGCCTTTTGACCTCATGTTAGCTTTTAGAATTGGCAGTTGCTTCAAAAATGAAGCAACTCCAGAAGCTGACTAACCTCTTAGATTATTCTTTTGAACTGCCTCTCTTGTCCTGTGTGGCTTTCTTTTGCTCAACAGTGAGCTGGTAGGCCATTACTGAGGTGGAGCTCTCCTCTCATATTTGTAGTTTCTTCATGCTTTTTTTTTTTTTTTTTTTTTTTTTTTTTTTTTTGTCTTACAGGGTCTTGCTATGCAGTTCAGGCTGGCCTTGAACTCACTTTTGTAGCCCAGGCTGGTCTCAAACTCACACCTGTCCTCCTGCCTCAGCCTCCCAAGTGCTGGAATTATAGGCATCACCAACACACCCAGTCTTAATTGCTATCTCAGCATGCCCCAGGAGCAGCCGGCACAACAGGCTTGGGGATCAAACCTCTTTATGCTTTTTAAAGCTAAATAAATAGGAAGTTTACAGATGTGCAAATTAGGATTCAAATCATTGGCCTGCTCACAGCATGAACCTACACCTTATATCCTAATTTATGTATCATAGAAAGATAACCGCTAAATCTGGGCACAGCATTGTGTGCTTGTAGTCCCAGTATCTGGAGTCTGAGGCAGGAAGATCACTTGAGCCCGGGAATTTGAGACCAGCCTGGGCAGCATAGCCAAGACCTTGTCTCAAGTTAAAGAGAGGGAGAAAAACTGTTAAAATTCTAGAAATCAGTTTAGAGAACTTTTGGTTTTTTAAAATAAGACATTATTGAATGTATTAGGTTGTTAAAAATGAGATACATACTGTTCAAGTTACAGTGTAAACTTGTTGCGCATCTCATTGGTGCCCACTTTATGTTTTGCTTAGTGCCAGTGTTTTCTCTGTTGAGAGGAAACAAAGGACTCCACTTGCTCAGTGCTCCACATGAGTTTTCAGGTGCACTTCATTTGCTCTGTTCTTTGGCAAGATATTTTAGAAGAGCTCACTTGCTCTAAGGTGGTTTCCAGAGTTAGCAAGATTTGTTTTCTGTTCCCATTGAAGCCTCGTGTGTCTTTACAATTCTCTCCCTGGTGTGGTTTACAGAGGGTGCACGGGAGGAAGACCTAGATGCAGTGGAGGCTCAGATTGGCTGCAAGCTTCCCGATGATTATCGGTGTTCCTACCGCATCCACAATGGACAGAAGTTAGTGGTTCCTGGGTAAGTTGTGTCACGTTTTGGTGCTTTTTAAGGTATAAGTTATTTTCTAGGATGAAAATAGATTGTTTTTGTAGTTACTCTCAATAGAGTATAGTAGAGTAGTATAGGTATTCCCTCTTCCTCCTTATAGTAGTTCATAAGAAAAAATGTAAAGCTTGAATTAGATTTTACCAAAATTAACTGTCTCATAACAACAGTTGTCAATACTCTTATATAATTGAAGTCTGGTTGGGGGTCAAAAGTATGGATATGAAGGGCAGAAGTGCATGTAAGTATATATTTGACTAAGCTCTATATAATTGTTGACATGTTTATCCTGTTACAGGCCAGGTAAATTGTTTGGAGAGCTTGTTTGGTCAAAGATACATATCCTAAAGAAAACATGAATTTTGTCATAGTCAAGAGCAACCTGTAACCAAATGCCTATTTAAAACTTCTAAAAGATAACATAATTCTTTGGTAGAAGCAGACCTTGTAAGAGCTGTCAATTTCACAAATAGCATGAACAAGCTCTGCTCATTTTGTGTATTCATGACAGTCATTTAGAGACTGTGATATTGGAAGGCTAAGAAGAGGGTGGAAGAACAGTGCATTGTCCCCACAGGAACCCGGTGTTCCATTACATGTGGAGAATTCTGTGTGGCTCTGCTCACAATTTCAGATGAAAATTGAGTGTGTTCAGGAATCTCAGAAGTTCTTATGTTACAAGACTTTAAATATATATATTTATATTTATTTATTTGGTACAGGGTCTCACTACGCATCTTAGACTTGATCCTCTTGTCTCAGCCTCCCCAGCACTGGGAACACAGGCGTGCGTCACCATGCCTGGTTTCAGGGCCAGCATGATGCTCCCAGGGTTCCAGAGCCCGCACAGCATGTGATACTGGGGATCGAACTCAGGACCTTGTGCTGCCAGGCAGGCATGTATACCACCAAGCTATCTTCTGCAGTCCAAGACTTTTTTTGTGTGTCAGGAATTATCACTTGACCTGTGTATACCAGTCAGGTGCTGTCCACTAAGCTATATCCCCAGCCCTTGTAAGATTTTTTTCAAAAATTAATTAGAAGGCACAAGTCACAAATACAAGTCACTTAGGACTAGATAAACCTGTACTGGTAATTTTTTTTTTTTTTTTTTGTTTTGTTTCCTTACCAAACTGAAATGTGGCAAAGTTGAAAATTTGTCATATTCTAACAGCAAAAAGGAACGAACTTTGTTGTAAGAATTACCCAGATCCAAGTCATAAATTTGAACACACAGTGTATAGCCCAAGCAGTGAGATTTAGGATAGAAATCTTGTAGGGGCTACTAGGTAGTCATTGGTATGTGCATTATTTTTCATGTTTATCACATGTATTTCAAATTTGGACACTGTTAAACTGACTTGCATTTTTATTTTCTGATTGCAAGATAAGCAAAGGTTGTATCAAGATAAAGTTATCAGAGAATTTACCCCTTTAAACATTAAGTTATCTGTGTATAAATATATACCAAAACACGGGCAAATCATTATATATGGCAAGATAAATTCTTTCCTTTTTTTTTTTTTCATTTGAAAGTTGAAACAGCCTTCACATTGAGCTGATCCCCACCCCTTCTTAGATTTTTTTTAGCCAGTTGTGAAAGCTTACAACTGTAGTTTCAGTACTCAGGAGAATAAGGCAACAAGAGAAGTGCCATGAATTGAAGGCCAGCCTGGGCTACATAATTCAAGGCCAGCCTGAACTACATAGTGAGACCCTATCTCAACAAACAAAAACAAATTCTTGAGACAGGGTCTTGCTAAGTTGCCTGGGCTGGACTCAAACTTGGAATCTTCTTGTCTCAGCCTTGAAAAACTATGTTGACATTACAGGTATGTACAACCATGCCTACCAAGAGATAAATTGTTGAGATCAACAAAACTACATTTCTTTTTTAAAGACTTACATTTAGACTACTTAAACATTTAATTCAACCTTTTATGTTATGTTTTGTTTTATCTATCTGTGTATCTATCTATCTGGTACAAGGTCTCACTATGCAGCTTGAACTCATAGTGATCCTCATATCTCTGCCTCCCCAGCGCTAGGATGACAGGCATGCGCCACCACACCCAGTTTCAGTGGCTGAGACAGTGCACTCGGTAGTCTAGGGCCAGTATGCCATGCAATACGGGGGGTAGAACCCAGGTCCTTGCACTTGTCAGGCAGGCATTTAGACCTCCAAGCTATGTCCCTAGCCCTCAATCTTTAAGTCAGAATCTTCTTTCTGAAGAAGAGTTTAAACTTAATACACAGGGGCTGGGGAGATAGCTCAGTAGAATAAGTGCTTCCCTGGCAAGCGCAGGGTCCTGAGTTCAATCCCCAGTACTGAAAAAGAAAAAAAACAAAAACCTACCATAAATGTAATATATGGAAAATTGTATTGATTTTTGATATTTCTGATTGAGAATCACTAAATCACTAATCAGTACTTCTAAAGTTGTCATTGTGAAATGATTCATTAAGTAGATAAAGCCCAGCATGGGTTTGGTACCTCAGTGTTGTACATCTTCAAGTCTGTTCTCCTCAGGTTGTTGGGAAGTATGGCACTATCAAATCACTATCGTTCTGAAGATTTGTTAGACGTCGACACAGCTGCTGGAGGCTTCCAGCAGAGGCAGGGGCTGAAGTACTGCCTCCCTTTGACCTTTTGCATCCATACTGGTTTGAGTCAGTACCTAGCTGTGGAAGCAGCAGAGGGCCGAAACAAAAATGAAGTTTTCTACCAGTGTCCAGTAAGTAGAAGTTTGTTTAATTGTGACTTTAGGGTACATGATTACATAAGTCATCGGAATGAACACTAATGTGTATGTTAGTGTTTTCACAGTTGTATAACAAGGATAGAGTATTAGATTTTTCAACCAGCTAAAAAACTAATATAAAACATAATGGTGTGAAATGACAAAAGCAACATATTCAGGCTTCTTAACTCTCAACCCAAAGCCCTTTCTAGTCTATAACAAGTCATCTATCTTACTACCTCAACTTCCTAGTTGTCTTCTTGAAGGCTAATTTCTTCATTGTGACAGAAGTTGCAGTACATAAGTATTTATGTTCCTGAAGTGCTCAGCACTCTTCCAGTGATATTTTAGGAAGAGCCTAAACTTGGGAATCCTAAGAGCAAAAGCTGAAAAATATAAGGAATGCCTGAATGTTCATTGGAACATTAATTTACCTGTTTTTCCTTGTTCTGGAAAGAAACTCAGGTAATGAACAATGAGAAATATATCACTTACATTTTTTTTCTCACCTAGGACCAAATGGCTCGGGATCCAGCTGCTATTGACATGTTTATCATAGGTAGGAGAAAAAGTCATTCTTTTTCCTTTCTTCTGGTTAAAACAAAAAGAGTTGATAAAACTAAGTTGTCAGCACCTGGCTACTTTATATTAGATTTCTTAAGGCTTTCTGGCTTATAACAGAATAAGAGCATCTAAGCTCTTATTAGAATAGCTCTTGTACTTTCTTTGAATTTTGTTTCTATTTGGGAAAGGGACATGCCCTTTGTAGTCTTGTGCTCTTCTATAGATTGGTGAGATGCATAGAATTGCTTTGTATATTAACACATTCCTCCATTTTCTTTTGGCCGTGTTAGTGTATTATTGGACATGTAAAGTACTTCCTTGGTACTAATACTAGATACCAATGAGTCACATTACAGACCTCAAGCACAGTCTTTCAGACCACTGTAAATCATGTGCTTCATGAAGTTCTTGGCACAACCCATTTTCCTTAGTCATAAAAGGATATTTCTTACGAGTTTTGAGAACCATTAATCAGTATTCAAGTGCATTTGCTCTTCATCCCATCTAGTGTTGCTTAGATTTTGCCCCATTAGAAGTGTTGTGGCTATTCTGCTTCTTAAAGGCATTGTTGACACATATTAAACATTTCCATATATTAATAGTAAATGCGGGAGGCCTATGGATGTGGCTCAGTGGTAGAGCACATGCTTAGTATGCACCAGGCCCCAGGTATAGTCCTTAGCATTACAAAGAAAGAAAATCAGAAAGGCCTTGCTAGCTGTCACATCTTCAATTGGAGTCTTGAACAGAGAATATTTATGTTCTATACAATGATACAGTCTGGGTTGGTGGTATACTTTGCAATATCAAGATCTTACTCCTAGCTAGTTATGAGAGCTTTTCAATTTAGTCCCTTGTTCCTCACTCATTGGCTCTGTGGTCTCTGGTTTCTAAATTTAGCCTCCTGTGAAGGTTGTGCCCATGCTCCTTGCACACAATGGCATCTTTGCATAACACTTGGAGAGCTGACCATTGCAGTTTAAGCCTAGCAGTGCTATTCAGCTTATGGACTCAAGGCTGCCCCAGCTCTGTGTCTTACAGTTGGCCTGGTGCTTGCTTGTTGTTGTAAGGACAAAGTCCCCGTTACCTCAGAGCACCAAGGCCTGAAATGCTGTTCCAGAAGCTCAGGTGTCTAGAGAGAAGAGCAGAGCAGGAAGTGTGAGGGGCACTGACAGCAGGTGAGGTGTGGAGTGCATGCTGTGGGGAAGGTGGAGAGAGCAGCCTCTTGAACTTGCTGAGCGCCTGCACTAGCTAAAGAACTGCCCAATCTAGGCTCTCTGGGAAACTACCTGAGATATAAATTGTATCTTGATTCAGTTAGGTTTCAGTTCCATAGGACTTTTGATAACACAAGATGACATTTCTTAGTGTTCAGGGCATTATTAATAGATAATTAAGAAAACGAGATTTGTCCACAGGTGAGTTTAATATTGAATGCTACCTTTTTGGTCCTTACCTTAAAGAACATACTTTGGTACATGATACACTAAATTAAGACACATGGTTTTTTTTTTTTTCTTTTTTAAAAATTTGATATAGGCTCTTACTATGCAATTTGTCTTAATAGTGATCCTCCTGTCTCAGCCTCCCCAGTGCTGTTATTACAGGCATGGGCCACCATGCTGTTTCAGGGTTAGCACAGCATACAGTACCAGGGATCGAATTTGGGTTCATGTGTTGCCAAGCAGGCACTTAGACCAGTGAGCTATCTAACTAGTCCCAATTAAGACACACTTAAGTGGCCCATGCCAATTTGTTTATACGCAAATCATTTATTTATATATAATATTCCATGAAGTATACAAAATGATTTTTAAAAATTCTTTAGTACACATCTGTAATCCCAGCACTTGAGAGACTGAGGCAGGAGGATTATTGTGAGCTGAATGTCAGCCTGAACTATACAGTAAAACCTTGTCTCAAAAAACAACAAAAGAAATTACTAGTTGTAAAATAAAATGCAATAAAAAAATATTAAAAATATATGTGAAAAAGTCAGAAGAACAAAGTTATATCCAAGATATATTTAAAAACATGATTATTTTGTGACTCTGAATTAAACCCAGAGCCATGTGTGAATTTTAATATTATGCAGTGAGCTCCCTAATACCTAACTCAAAGTGGGTTAAATAATGGGTGCTCTTTGAGTGCATTTAACAAATAATGAGTCAAAGTAGGCCATTAGTAAATACTAGGAAAGATGGGACCAGTGAGATGGCTCAGTGGTCTAAAGCACTTGCTTAGGCAAGCTTAGGCAACTGCAGAGACCGTGGTTCAATCCCCGACACCACATGCTATGCCAGCCCCACCCCGAGGGCAGGCTGAGACAGCCACAATATTAAAAAAAAAAAAAAAATACTAGGAAAGAGCTAAGCTATTATAGTTTACCTTCTCTCACTTGATGCTTTGAAAATAGTATAGCTTTGTACTCTCAGGTACAAAACAAATTATGTCTTCTATTATTCCTTAAATAATATTAGCAAATACCATAAATTTAGCATCTGGCATTTAGTGTACAGAACTGGGTTAATTGAAATCAGACTACAGAGAAATTTACTGAGCACTAATTAAGGGACTAATGTTTATAGGCCAGTTAACATGTAGAGTAGTCTGAAGACATTGTGCTGTGCTACCTGTAAGCACATACAGCAGCTCCACAGCTGACATTGCCTCAGTCAGTGTACCACTGAGATGTGGTCTGCTCTGGAGTGTTTGAGCCCCTCTTTTCTACCTTGAGCTGGTAACTTAGAAGTTTTTGTTTTTGTTTTTGGTGCTGAGGACCAAACCTAGGGCTTCTAGCTTGCTAGGTAAGCATTCTACTGCTGAGTCAAATCCTCAGGCCCCTGGCAACTTAGAAGATAGAGGGCCACTCTGCTACACTTTAGCTTGGCCCAACGCACCGTAGTCAACATGCTGTGTCTCTAGATATCCAGACTTAGAGTGCTTCTGCCAGGATTTGGTGTGTAAGTCAGCATGTCTCTGGGCCGCAGTGTACGCTGATCATCTGAGAATAGATGCTGACATTTTTGTTTGGTAATTTCATCCTAGACCTAGCTAAATATCTTTGTTTTAGCAATTATGGACAAGAATTTTTTCATTATTTACCAGATCCAGTGGTTATAAATGTTTAAGAAAAAACAGTTGAAGGTAGTTGAAAGAGTTCCTAACAAGGGTTGTGAAGCAGAACTACAAGCAAGTAAAGTGAGTGGGACTGTGAATAGAAATTGACCTGATAGAGGACCAGTGGAATTATATCTATAAATGTTTCCAGTTTGGGTATTACAACTTAAGCTTATAGAAATAATAGTTGCTTTATTTCCTATGTGCATTTTATAAAAAGGCTATTTGTTCTTTTTCTCACTTCTTGGTTCACAGGTGCTACTTTTACCGACTGGTTTACCTCTTATGTCAGCAATGTTGTATCAGGTGGCTTCCCCATCATCAGAGACCAAATTTTCAGGTATTTCATCTGGGGCTTTTTGGATTGAAATGATTATAAATCAGAAAAAAACATCCATTACAGATCATGAGATAAAGTTTCCAAGGTTAACAGTAGAACCTCTCATTATATTAAATCTTATTTTCCATGTAAAAATAAAACAAATGCTTAAGGAATACTTTTCTTGCCTTGAACAATGACCATTTTTTAAATTTACAAGCTATAATTTGTTGTGTAGTTTCTCTGAAAAAAAAAAAAAGACTGTTGGGTAACTAATAGAATTAGTGTGAATAGCAAGTCAGGAATTATTACCTCCTGCCAAATATTATATAATATCTTTAAATGGAGCATTCAGATGTTGTAATTAGTATTAGAGGTGACATTAAAGTAACCTTTGTACCAGAAATGATAAAATAACTAATGATACATCCTGGGCTTCTACATTAGAAGAGGACATGA
>PVKN010028723.1:0-13168 GCA_004027915.1 Capromys pilorides
AGTGAGACTGAGTGACACACTAGAGAAGCCTTTCTCAAAACAAAAAATGAGAAGCCTGGGGCCCACGAGATAGCACAGCAGCATAAAGCACCTGACTAGGCAAGCTTAGGCAAGTTCAGGGATCACAGTTTGATCCCTGGCACCTCATGCCACGCCGTCCTGCCCTCAGGGCCGGCTGAGCTGGCCACAGAGTCCAGGCATAGTGGTGGGCACAGTGGCATACACCTGTAATTCCAGCCCTGGGGAGGCTGAAAACAGGAGGATCACTATAAGTCTGAATGAGTAGTGAGACCCTGTAACAACCAAATACATGAGAGAGAGAGAGAGAGAGAGAGAGAGAGAGAGAGAGAGAGAGAACCTTTCTCCTGCTCGATTGTCCTTTCCCTCAGGAGATTAGTCTTCCCTCTCTTTACCACCTACCTGTCTTGGCCCCTGTGGAAGCAGGGTAGGCTTCAGCCTGGGTCCCCAAAGCCTTTCATTTCTCCAAGTGTCTTTTTGCTTCTTCTTCCTCCCTTGTCCTGTGCTGTCTGACACCCCTCTGCCCTTGACCAGCCTTTTGACCCTGCTCTGGACTCACACACTCACAGTCCTGGTAGAAGTGGCTGCCTCCCAGCGCAGCTCAACTCTGGCCTCGGGCAGGCTGAAGGTGGCCCTGCAGGTAATGATGCCAAGCATAGGGGTAACAGCCCTGGGGGAAGGGCTCCTGGGCTCACTTCTGATGTTTTCCCCAGAACCTGAAGATCAGCTTCCATGCTGAGGGCTGTGGCCTACCCCATGAGGCCCTGCACACGGCCACCTTCCAGGTAGGGGTCTTGCTGCGCTCCCAAGTAGGAGGTTAGGGGCCTGCCTTCGCATTCACCTGTGTCCAGGGCCAGCTACATAATTTGTAAGGCCCTGTGAAAAATGACAAAGTAGCCCCTTTTCCAGGTGTGGTGACTCATGCCTGTAATCCTAGCACTCAGGAAGGTGAGGCAGGATTGCTGTGTGAGATCAACTTGGGTTACATAGTAATTTCAGGGACAACTTGGACTACATAGCTAGATACTCTCTCAAAAGGCAAACAAAAAAGCAAAATAAAAAAGGTGGCCCCTTCTTCAAAATTTACAAATTTTAGGATACCACAGCAGAGCATTACCCAGTTTGGACCTTGAAAATCACAGGGGCTCCATCCACCTGCGTGGGGTACATGTCTAGGAAGCCGGCCATCTGTGCCTCTGCCTGTGTCCCCTGGGCACTGTTGAGGGTCCACCCCCACCCGTGGTCCAATGACACCTTGCTTTCCTTTCAAAGTTGTGGCTCAGCCTCTGCTGTCAGCCAGTGTCAGGGCTGGCTATGCTTAGATGTGAAGGTTTAGGATGCTTAATTGCTGTTCCAGGCTCTGCAGAGGGACCTGGAGCTGCAGGCGGCCTCCAGCCACGAGCTCATCCAGAAGTACTTCTGCAGCCGTATCCAGCAGCAGGTGAGGCTCCCTGGACTCCTCTGCACCAACCATGGGCCAACTGCCTTGTGCTGTGCTCCAGCTGACCTTGCATGTGCTCCTCTTGCCCAGGCACAAACTACCTCAGAGCAGCTGGGTGCTGTCACGGTCAAGGCTTCCTACCGCTCTTCAGAGCAGAAGCTGCATGTGGAGCTGCTCAGTGCCTCCAGCCTGCTGCCCCTGGACTCCAACGGTGAGTGGAGGCTGCCCACTCTGTGTCCTCTGCCAGGACCTGGGTAGGGGGATCGGCAGAAGCTCTGCGTGCACTTCCTTGGTTATCAGGAGGGGGCAGTGCTGCTGAGAGGCACAGCTTGGATGAGGGGCTGGGAGAGCTGAGCTATTATTCCCCTCCTCTGGGCTACCTGCCAGGCTCTAGCGACCCCTTTGTCCAGCTGACCTTGGAGCCCAGGCATGAATTCCCTGAACTGGCTCCCCGAGAAACCCAGAAGCACAAGAAGGATCTTCACCCACTGTTTGATGAGACCTTTGAATTGTGAGTCTTCACTCTTGCTTCCCTACCCTGAAGCCTCGTCAAAAGGACTCTAGACCTACATAGAGTCCAGAAAAGGGAGGCCTGGGGCGAGTTTACTTTCCTAGGAAGGAGTGGGCTCCCACGTTTGGATTCAGAAGCTTCCAGGAAAGAGTCCTGTCCTGAGGTCCTTGGGAGGTGTTCTTTGTTGCCCAAGACAGATGGGCTTGGGGTCACAGGACTCCCAATTTAAAGCATCAGCCTGGGAGGCTCGGGGGATAGCTCAGTAGAATAAGCGCTTGCCTGGCAAGCACAAGGGCCTGCGTTCAATCCCCAGTTCTGCCAAAAAAATAAAAAAATAAAAATAAACAAATAAAGCATCAGCCTTGTGACACAAGGCTGAGATGTGCCAGGCTGAGAGCTGACTTTGCAATAGCCTTGTTGATAAGGAGGGGGTGACCTGAATGATGGTAGGCAGACACCTGAGCCCCTGACTCTATTCCTGCTAGCCTGGTGCCTGCTGAGCCATGCCGGAAGGACGGGGCGTGCCTCCTGCTCACTGTGCTGGACCATGACACTCTGGGGGCCAATGACCTGGAAGGGGAGGCCTTCTTGCCACTGTGTACGGTGCCTGGACTGAGTGGCTGTGAGGAGCCTGGCGAGGCGCCTCAAACCCGCCTGCCCCTCACATATCCCATGTCTAACGGTAGGTCTGACCCCAAGGCAGGGAAGGGATGGGCACCACAAAGCTCAAGTAGTGGTCCCAAAGAAATGCTTCTTTGGGAGATGGAAACCTCTGGAATAAGTGCCATGGCTGTTGCTAAGGAGTCTGGAAAATCTCTTGTTTCTAATGGAGACCAGTGAAAACAAGCTCAGTGAGATCTGACTTTTTGGTAGGGAGGTCACAAGCTCACTTGAAGAGAGGGAACTGGATCTCTGAGCAGGGGACACATACCTATGAAACATTCCCGAGGCTTGATGACAGGAATAGGTTGCATGTTTGTGCATATGAGTCAGTTCTAAATACTTCACGTATAGTAACTCTTTCTGTCAGACAGGTACTATTACCAGTGCTGTTCTGTAGGCTCTTACAGACACCAAGAGTTAACTAGCTAGCTCAGTGGCTTAAGCACCTGCCTGGCAAGTACAAGGTCTGAGTTCAATCCCTCACGCCAAAAATAAAAATTAAAAGTTGAAGCTGTGCCAGGGATATAGCTCAGCTGCACAGCACCTGCCTCACAAGCACAAGGTTGTTTGATTCCTGGTACAAAAAAAAAAAAAAAAAAAGTAGAAGCTGGGTATGGTAGTTCATGGCTTAATCCCAGCACTTGAAGCTCAGTCAGTAGGATTACTAGTTCAAAACCAGCCTGGGCTACACAGCAAATCTAAGGGCAGCCTGGATTATCATGTCCTGTAGTGAGATCCTGTTTCAAAGAATCAAAAACATAGCTGGGTGTGGTGGTACCTCATATATGTATGTATGTATATTTTAGTACAGGGTCTACAGGGTTTCGCTACATAGACTGGACTCAGTGATTCTCCTGTTTTCAGTTTCCCAAACACTGCGATTACAGGCACATGCAACCACACCCAGTTTCAATCTCAGCATGCCCCAGGGGGCAGGGCCGGCATAGCAGGCCTGCTTCTGCCTAAGCAGGTGCTTTAGTCTGTTGAGCTATCTGGCTGGCCCTATGGTGCATGCTTTTTTTTTTTTGCGGGACTGGGGTTCAAAGTCATGATCTTGCACTTGCAAGGCAGGCACTTGTGCCATGGAGCTGTCTTCCTGGCCTGGTACATACTTTTAATCCCAGCTCTAGAGTGCTAATATAAGAGGTGAACTTCAACTCAAAAACAAAAGAAAACAAAACCCAAAAGAATAAAGTTGGCTGTGTCTCTTCATGGTAATCCGTTCTCTCCTGTAGAGCATACTTATTTTCCTACTTCTATTTGACCCACACTTACTTTTTTGGCGGGACTGGGGATTGAACTCAGGCCCTTGCACTTGCCAGGCAAGTGTTTATTCTACTGAGCTATTCCCCCTGCCCCCTCTTTTTTTGTCTTTTTGAGACAGGGTCTCCCTATGCAGTTCAAGCTGGCCTTGAACTCACTTGTAGCCCAGGCTGGTCTCAAACTCACACCGATCCTCCTGCCTCAGCCTCCCAAGTGCTGGGATTATAGGCATGCACCACCGTGCCCAGCTCTACTTGACCCAATTTTTTTTGTTGTTGTTGTTGTTGTTATGGCCAGCTCAGCCTGCGCTGGAGGTGGGGTTGGCGTAGCATGTGGTGCCGGGGATTGAACTGTGGTCCCTGCGGTTGCCTAAGCTTTCTAAGCAGGCGCTTTAGACCACCGAGCCATCTCACTGGCCCCCTTGACCCACACTTGATGGGTCTTTTTCTACCTCTAATAAATGTAAAACTTCAAAATAAATAAATAAAATTAAAGCCAGGCATACTGGTGATGCCTGTAATTCCAGCACTCTGGGATGATAAGGCAGGAAGAGTCCAAGTTCTAGCTCAGACTGGACAATTTAGCAACTTAAGGCTGTGCAAAAGCCTCAGGTTCAATTCCTACGATAGTCAGTACCTCAGGTACTTCAGCCTCACTTCTGTCCAGACATAAGCTTGCCTAGTGTGTCTGTCTTGGCTTTCCTTCCATGCTGGTAGGGCAGGGACAGATGGGCCAATGTTGTATCCTCCCTCCCAGGTGCTACCTCTCCAAGTCTGACCTCAAAACATTTCTCTCCACAGGGGATCCAATCCTGCAGCTGTTGGAGAGCCGGAAGGGTGATCGTGAGGCCCAGGCTTTTGTGAGAGTGAGGAGGCAGCGGGCCAAGCAGGCCTCTCAGCATGCTCTAAGGCCAGGGCAGTAATGGTGGTGGATGGACAATGGCTGATTCCTGACGGGCCCCTGAAAGGTTGGGGGTCTTTCCTGAGCAGTTCAGGGAGACCCAATAAGCAGAAGACCCAGAGAGTGGTTCCATGGGGCACTATTAACAAGCAATATTTATGCTCTTCATCCTTCCCTTTGAGTCCTGGCCTCAGCTCTCTGCCACATCCCAGCATGAAGTGTAACGTCTCCTGCCCCTGCTCCATCGTGGGAAAGCTGCTCTGGTGTGGGGTCCTGGGCCATCTACTTCTTGGCCTGTGTGCTTCAGCCACTGGGGTACAGAGAGGAGGTGGCTGGAACTAGGGGAACAAGAGGGAAACTACCTAAGATAAGGTACCAGCTGTCCCAAGGGAAGGGAGTGGCCATTACTAGAGGCAGTACCAATTCTGACTTTTTGGCTCCGAGCTGGTAGGCAGTGAGACTGACAGGGGTCAGAAGGAGAAAGGGTAATTGTCTTGTCTGCTGCATCTTCTTCCCTTTGGACAGCTCCTGCCACCTAGAAATTTTCTTTTTCAAGAGCAGAATATATTAGGGAAAAAAACACCTTCTAACAGACAGAAGGGGTCCTAAGTGGATTACCCCTAGAAATTTTTTTTTTTTTGGTCTTTTTGAGACAGGGTCTTGCTATGCAGTTCAGGCTGGCCTTGAGTTCACTTTTGTAGCCCAGGCTGGTCTCGAACTTGCATTGATCCTCCTGCCTCAGCCTCCCAAGCCCCTAGAAATTTTCTTAGCATAATTTTATTTTTTATTTTTGGTGGGGCTGGGGTGCTGGTTCAGGCTGCCTTAAGGGCGGGTCTGGAAAGGCCTGTGGAGCTGGGGATAGAACTGCGGTCCCTTGTGCCTGACTGGGTTTGCTCCAGCAGGCTTAACAACTGAGCTAACCTGCAGGCTCCCAGCACAAGTTTTTTAAAAACCCAATTTCCTCTATGAAAATCTTTCATTGGCCTAAGGTGGATACTGGAAGGCCTATCATGCCATTTAACCTGTATGGCCAGCAAAAGATCTTGAGCTTCCCGCATGTAGGAGCCCCCAAGTTACGAGGAGCCACAGAAGGTCTGGATAGAGTGGTGTTAATGGAAACTGGCTGTGGGCTATGAAGAGGTCATTCATTACACGAGGCATGTCAGTCACTGTGCTCCTCGCAAGAGTGGCCTGAGATGGAGGATCTGCTGGGGGGTAGGGGTTGGTGCACACTGGGAAGCAACTGATCTTTATAGCTGCAATATTGGGGAAGCCATTTAACCTCAGTCTGCACAGGCTGCTGGAGGTGCAAAGGCCCCTAGTCCCGAGGCCACAGCCCAGTGGAGGGCAGGGCAGGGCGAGGAAGGAAATTTCTAGAGCACTCCCCCTCCCTATGGAAGGGCACTGTTCTAGAAACAATTAGGGACTCACTGCTCACAGCTGAAAACAGATCTCTAAATAAAAACATCACGGGGTCTGGGAGGTCCGTGTCCCAAGGCTAATGTCCCAGTTCTACAATCCCAACAGGTGCAGTTTGGAGGGCAGGTGAGCTGCCTCTGTGCCTGGATGGGGCCAAGCCTCTTCAGCTGAGCAGTCTGTGGCTGAGGCAGGGATCCCGCCCACCCTGAGATCTGGAAGGCTCATGTGGGGGCCCACTTGCCATATAAACATGCTACCAAAAAGCAAGTTCATAGTTTATTTCCAATAGGTTTGCTCTATTGATTTTTGCATTTTTTTGTAAAAAAGGAGAAGTTTCTACTTGATTTATTGAAAGCCCTTTCGTGCTGAGCCCAAAAGGGGGTCTGGGCCAGGACAGACCCTTTGAAGCCGTCTCAGTCCACCTCGCCCCTAGTGCTGGGAGCGAGGCTGCTGCCCTCAGCCAGCACTGCCCTCCCGCCCCCACTGCATCTCTCTCTGTACAGAACAACTTTTAAAATTGAGCTAAGACACAATGTACATCAGACAGGCACACACACACACATGCACACAGGCGTCTTGCCAGGACGGGCAGGACGTCAGCTGCACTCAGAGAGCACCAAGGAATGCATACAGAGCCCCTCCTGGCAAGGAGGGCAGGGCCTGTGCCCCCCTTGGTCCTCAGGCCGCACTCCTCCCCAGTAATTGCTCTGCTAGCTGCCAGAGGGAGGGGGCGGACGACACAGTGGTCGCACCAGAGAGGGTATGGACAGGGACGGCTGAAGGCAGTGCCAGCAAGGTAGGCGGCTCAGGGGCCAGGGGGCTATTTTGGGGAGTCCAGGAGAAAACTGAGGGGGGGCTCAGGCCTCAAGAACCTGAGGGATAGAACTGGGCCTTGCCCCCTTGGGGGCTTCAAGGGCCCAGGTGCAGGGCTGGTGCTGGCTCTGCAGCTTTAGCCTGCCAGCCCCTGCAACTGTCACTAGGACTAAATACACATTTGCTAATAAGCCCAGGAGCCAGGCTGGCTTAGAACCCCAGCACAGCCTCGAGCCTCCCTGAGGCCCTCACAGCTGGGAAGCAGGTATGCTGTGGGTCTACCTGGGTTCTCCAAAACCTCTTGTAGGCCCTGGACTGGAGAGGCAGAGGGAGCAGGGCCTGCCCTGAAGGCATCTCTCCCTTCAGCCTCATCTAGCTTACCAACCTCCCCTCTCAGGCCCCAGCAAAAAGTTAAAAATAGTTAGTTTCTACATAAAAAGAGACAGAAACATTCTCTGCCAAGGCCAGTGGGAGAAGGGGGGACTTTTGTCTGAGGGGGGGGAGTGGGCAGGGGAGGACTGAAAAATAGTCTTTTCTTTAAAAAGTGCTTGGTAAGTCTGTTTTAAAGTGTGTGTCTATATCTATATACAGATATACACACAGACACTGTGCACACGCTGGCCACCACGCACACCTGCACACAAAGAACTGTATACATGTACATAATCATATACATATACATACATACATACATATATATTATATATATATATATATACTTTAAAAAGTCCTAGATGAGAGATCCGGGCCTGGCTGGGCCAGTCCTGTAGCGTCACGACTGGAGGGTGTGGGCCCTACTGGGCTGACATACAGGACATTCGCTGCCCTCGGCACAGAGCTCGCACAGTACGGCATGTTGGCATGGCAGCACTGCCCGGGTCTGCTCCTGACACTTAAGGCATTTCACCGATTGCATGTGGAAAACAGCCTGTAGGAAAAGTGACAGAGCAGTCACAAACTGGTTTCTGCTGCCAGCATGGTACCATATCAGCAAGGAGCTCCCTTGATCCTAACTTTAGCCCCCTGGGAAGAAGAGACGGAGGCACAGAAATCAGTGTGTGCACAGGACCCTGTTAGCAAGAGGAGCAGTATTAGGATTCAGCCTGCTGAACTCCAGGGTCCTCACCACTGCTCTCCACAGCAGTCTCTGGGTTAGGACAGCATGCTAGCTGCAGTTCCCATCCCTCAGGGTTTTTCCTGGTACTTCTGTTAAAGCCTATTGTCCTCATTTAATCTATAGTGACTTTAGGTCCCCAAGTGAGAAAAACAAGACCTAGAGAGGGCCTATCACATGCCAAGGGGCCTGGCTGTCTAAAGAAGGGAAAAACTACTCCTTCCACAGGTCACACTACCCTGGGAGCCCAGCAGGGAATGTAGGAAAGCAGATGGGGTAGCTTCAGGGCCTGAGCCACTTTGGAATGTGTGTTGGTATGTGGAGAGCTACACAAGGGTGCCACACAGGGCCCAGGCACGTCAGTGAGCTTAGCTGCCTGCTGCTACCCCATCTCATGCTTTCTCTCTTGCCTCCCCATGAGGGGCTTCTCTTCCTCACTCTCTCCCAGAGGACTGGCATGGTGAGTGTTGGTCCAGTGTTAGGCAGAGCTCTCAGGAGGGTGGCTATCCCCAGAGCAGCCTGGATTGGAGCTGGTCAGAGCCTGAGTGCTGAGTGTGGAGGCTACCATGCACCCCCACCCATGTACCCTGACCTCGGGGGCTGACCTTGTCCACTTGCTCCAGGTGGGCCCGCAACTGCTTCTGGAGGGAGTAGAGGGTGGAGAGTGAGAGTGCCTCCAGGTCAGGAAAGGTGGGCAGAGTCTGGGAGTCAGGCCCTGCATGAAGCCGCTCTAGCTCCTCTTGGAGCTTCTTCACCCGCACCTCCAGTGCGTCCCGTTGCTCCCGGGCCAGCTCGCACTCTGCACCTGCAGCACTGGCCCGCTCACCGGCCTCCTCTGCCTCCTTCTTCCAGGCATCACAAGCCTGTGGGCCCAACACGCAGTGCCTCATCACGATGACCCCCTGCCCCTGCCCCCCTGCTCTACCACAGAGCATCTCTGGGAACCTGTGTGGGCCATGATGTCTGTGGGGCCTGCTGGGCTTGCAGTCTGGGGAGGGGGCGGGGAGGAGGCTGATGCTGCCTGCAGAGGAGAGAGGTTTCAGGACCTGCAGGAGACCCACCTTCTGTGGGCAGGGAAGAAAGGCCTAACACAGCAGGAACACATCCTGGCCAGCACCCCCAGGGGCAGCTAGGTGATGGTTAGACAGAGGGCCTGTCTAGAACCTAGAACCTACAACCTGGAGAGTCAGGACTTCCCAGAGCAGTAGGTGGGCTTACAACTAGAGCCACAACAAACAGCTCCTGGAGGGAGTTCCAGGACTGTGTGACAACAGCTGCCCCAGGATCCCAACTGGCAAAGCCAGTCCTCCCACAAAGAGGGCAAACAAAAGCTTCTGCTGTGTTCTTTGAGCTTCTATCTCCCACCCCTCATGCCCACTCTGGGTAGAATGGGCATGCCACCAGGTACCAGGAACATCCTGGACATGGGGCCCTATACCTGCTTGGCCTGCTTCCAGGACTCCTCCCATCGCTTGATGGTGCCATTGGCTTCGTCAAGCTCCTGGCGTAACCGCGCCAGCTCAGCAGCCCCAGGTCCTGAGAGGAAGGCAGGGGAGGTGCCTGGGGAGAAGCTTCCAGAGGCAAAATGTTCCCAGATGCTGCTGTTCATCCCATTCAGACCTGCATGGGGGTAGGGTAGGGGAATGTCAACTGCTCAGGGGCCAGGGGTCTCCTGGTGCTGGCTGAGCACAGGGGAGATGTTTGAGGCCCCAACCATTCATCAGACTGGGGTACTCTGCAGGGACATTCTGAATGTTCCCTGGGCTGAACTAGACACAAACTTCAGTATCATTTGCCACTTCAGAGCTGCCATTTAAGGCATTCCCATGTGTAAAACCAGGTTCCCATTACTGGCCTCAGAGGACTCAGGAAGTACTGCATGGGAGAGTAGCCTAAAGACTCCTACAGTGGCAATTTGTGAGAGTGACTTCACAGTTCAGCTAGAGCTCACAAAATCTTCTTATACTTTAGGGTCCTGATTGGAAGAAATGGAGGAAAAGCCATAGGCTAGCATTTCACAGGACAGGAGGGTTGGAGTGGGAGGCGCCAGGGAGCCCTGGGTCCCTCCCATGGTCTATAGACGCTGAGAGAATGAGCTGCCAGGAATCACAAGAACAGTGAGTGATGACATGCAGGTTCCACGTGGGTGTTGAACTCAAAAGTCTTCTTTCTCACAAACTAAGCTGCCTACCCAACTGCTCACATACTCAGCAGAGCAGTACCAACATTTGGTGCCCTGCTTGCTGACCTCCAGGGCAGGCCCCCATCTTCTAGAGACTAAGCCCCATCCCTGGTCTCCTTCATGCCCAGACATCTTAGAGACTTCTTCCTTGTTACCTTTCTTACTAATCCAGTCAGGATGTTTCAGAACCAGAGTTCAGACACTGTCCTAGAGCAACAAGTGTACTCATACAAGGTGTACGTTGTCCTATAGAACTCCTAAGGTACACACCATCTTTGAGCTTATCTGCCCTGTCCTAGAGGTGGGACCTCCAGATTGCTGTGCTGATCACTAGACTGCCCTGCAGCAAGCTCTGCCACCCACACTGCTCCCATTCTCATGTGGATGGCATTTATACTCTTGGAGAGGAGCTGCTTCCTCAGAGGCACACTACTGAACCCGTTCAGTGAGGTTCCTCCTAGCAGACCTTAACGTCTACACTTCTGTCTCCTGCACTAATGGCAGAGGCCATCCAGCCAACACTTGCACCTATATGACTGTTTGATTCATTTGGTGAGGGGATGTGTAGGGTCAGCAGAGAGGGCCCCAGAACAGGGACACAATATAATATTAACAATATGTAAACACTGCCCATACTATAGAGCAAACTTGTCCAAACTAAAAGATACCTCCAGGGTATCAGGCAAGTGCCACACCTGGTCAGAACTCCAGGAACTCAGTCCCTCTATCTGACTGGGAGGCCTAGTATCCACAGGGCTGTGTCTTTCTGGCCTCTGAATAGCTGCCACAGAAGTCACTGCTGCTAAGAGGCATCCTGTTCTGGACTATGTCAAATATTTTGTGCCCCTATTACCTCAGGGATAGTATAAGAGTGCCTATGAGATGAGCTCCTGGCTATGATGTTAGGGCCTCTAGGTTTCCTGTAGGGACCTGTGGGGCGCCAGCCTCTGTTGTTCTAATGCTGGGCTGGGTGAATAGCTTTCTGGGCTAGATCTGGGTATCTCTCTGGTGACTTTGCTTGCCAGAAAGAGTACTCTGAGCCTAGGGTGGGCCTGCTCCAACTTCTCCCTTGGTCTAGTGTCTCTTTGGTTTGTGTGAGCAGCCACTGGGAGCTCTGGGTGACTACATCAATTATATTTTATTTTTGAGGAATTGAATCCACGGTACTGTGCATATTAGACGAGCACTCACCTAGTGGAGTCCTCTCCCCCAACTTCTTGATTAGGCTAAAACTGCACTGAAGACAAGCCCTTGACCTGGGCAACTTAAGACCACTGCTTCTTGCCGCCCTGACCTATCCTAGCACTTGCAGATAGCATTTCATTTACTCTGACTATGGCACCCACTTCATGTACAGGAAATGTAGGCAAAAAGACCCAATTATTCATCCATAGTCACAAAGGCAGGAATGGTGTCAGCCCAAAGCTCTAGTCTAATCTCTAGCCCAGGTGTCCTCCCCAATCTCTTCCTTACCCAAGGATCCATGTGATGCTGAGGTTCCCAGAAAGGTGTTTTCTGACTGGCTCAGGTGGCCCTGGGGCTGCTGTAGGAAATGTGAAGAGAGACTGACAGGAGGAGACGGGGATGCGGAGTGAAAAGAGGCGGAGCTGCCCAAGGAGCCGGGGATGTTCACAGGCGCAGAGCTCTGCAGCAAACTGCCACCTGCAAGAGAGACACCAGGGGCAACTGGGTGAGGCCTGGCAAGCTACACCAAGCATAGAGCACCCCCCAGTCACCAGGTTCAACCACTGCTCTGTACCAATTGTGATGCTGCTGGGATGGGGCACAGTGCTGTTATCAAAAGTCTTCTCCAAGGCAGCCACCCCAAATTCATTCAGGTCCAGGTCATCCAAGGCAGACTCTAGGCACAAAGAGATCCAGATGTGGGCTTCCAAAGGGCCACAGCTCTAGGCTTCAGGCCCTCAATGGCATTGCCCACACTTACAGTCCTCACTGCACCTTTTCTTGGGCTCTCCCTCTGCCAACTCTAACCCTGAAGCTATCTCTGCCCAGTCCAGTCCAAGTATCCTTTCTGGAGCTGCCTTTGATGCTCTAGGTGGAATCAAGTTCCAACCCAAGTTTGCCTCTGACACAGGGGTTGCAGGATATGTGTCTCGCCCTGATCTTGCTAGGAGTGGGCAGGTCTCTGGGCCCTCTGTGGCCAGTATATACTGGGTCCTTGACAAATGCCAGTGTCCTCCTCTGAACTGGCCAGGGGCGGGAGGTAAGGAGTGGGAACAGACTCACTCCAACAGAGCAAAAACCCACATCATTATTTGTCTCCTCAAAGGGCTTCCCACAGGATCAGGCACAAAGTAGGAAGTCATAAATGAGTCATAAAGGAAACGGACATTGACATTGTGGTACTAGGAACTGAAATAAGAGCCTCCCACATGTTAAGGACACACTCTGTCCCAGAGCTACATCCCAGCCCAGGGACACTGATTTCTAACATCTAGCACTCTGAGGACAGTTGTGTAGGCTGCTTGCTGCACAAGGACACTTGTAACAGAATGGAGACAGGATAGCACATGTCTTAGAGTGAGACTGTAAATTACATGAAAGAGTTCTCTGAGCTAGTCTTTTTTGTGTGTGTGTGTGTGACTAAGGATTGAATTTAAGCCCTTGTGCTTGCCAGGCAAGCACTTATTCTATTGAGCTATTTTCCTGGCTCCATGAGCTAGTTTTGACTTTACACTTGTGTTTATTTTCTCCCTATTTTTAAAATATTTTTACTAGTATTAGGCTCCAGCCCCTTGTACTGGGCTACCTCTTCAAACCTGATCTTTTTGTTCTCTGGTTTCAAAATAGGGCATAAGTCACTGTTATGGTTTGTCTAGTTGT
>PVKN010028724.1:0-13190 GCA_004027915.1 Capromys pilorides
CTTGTCAATCTCATGGGGACTTCATCTAGCAGAGAGTAACAGGCCAAAAAGACATTTCAGCAGCTGGACAGGCCTGCAGAGTACGCCTACGCCTACACAGTGAGCAGTGTAGACACGAAGATAATGTTCGTGGGACAGCCTCACCACCTCCAGAAAGCCTTCCCAGACTACATTAAATGTCCCTTTCCTAGACTCCACCTTAGGCACAACCCACAACAACTCGACTTTTCTGAATCCTCCCTAGGTTGTAGACTTCATGAGCCTATAGATTGGGGCTGGGAATCTGGACTCCTGTACTGGTTTTCTGAGCCCAGAACCGAATTCACTAACCTCTGCGGACCTCACTTATGCCATCTGTAAAATGGAGTGAGAAGAAAACCCAGCATGCAGAACTGTCACGATGCCCAAACGAACTAACGAATGGAAACCGCAGCGATGCGCGGTGCACACTCTCGACATCTGTTACCAATCAGCATCCGCTCATACCCAGCACCCGAAGAACTTGGGGCGTAGACGGCGCTCCATCTAAGCTGCTAAGTAAATGAATCTCAAAAGACTTCTTAGGGGGAAAAAAAAAAATCATCTACCAAGGGGCTAAAGAATTGGGCTTGGAGCTACAGGAAGTACAAATGGGCGGCAGGGACATTTTAGAACTTATCAAGGCCTGAGCACCTTGTTTTAAAATAACAAATGTTAGCGCTGCGGTCTCCCTGGGGAGTGCTGGAGGAGGTGTCCCGCTCAGCTCAACCCTCCCACCAGCCTTGGCTGGCAAGTGGCAAGGAGCAAGCGGCTCCCCACCCCTCCCCCAGGAGCCCCTGCCCTCCCCTCCCCCACAGCCTTGGCAGGGCCTCCTCCTTCCAGCCCTGGTGGTTACATTAATTGCTAATGACAATGGCAACCTTCACTCTGTGTGGTTTCCTGCCCAGATTCTGGATCCCTTACAAGGCTCCCTTTTCTTTTTTTTTTTTTTTTTTTTCCCAGATAGGAAATGCAACCCGAGATGTGTGAGGGAAAAAAACAGTGTGCTTATTGTCACAGCCTCCGCTCCTCCCCGGGCTCCCGGGCTGTCTGCGTGTACTCTGGGGTGTCTGCCCCGCCACAGGGAAGAATAAACCCAGACTCAAATCATAGGAAATTCATCAAATGTGCTTCTCAGAGCTCTGTCTTTCAAGGTCTGTTTCCCTGCCATATGATCTCTATAAACCAAATCACTGCTAGCCAGGGCACAGGACCAAAGGCGCCGAGGCTCACGGATAATGAATGCCAAATGCATGTGACAACAAACTGATCAGAGCTGAATGGAAATCTCGGAGTCGCGCCTTCCTATGTGCATATATACATACGTATCTACCTATGTGCCTGTGTGCACCCACGCACATCCATGCGCGAACACGTGGCATGCGTACACACACAGGTCAAACCAACAATACAACCGATACAACGTAAGGTATTAAGGCCAATTGTGGTCCTCACTGCCAGACCCAGATAACTCACCTCTCAATTACTCTGTTAAATTATCAAGACAAAGAAGCCTGGGCTTCAAAAGGACAGAGTGAAAGCCAGGGAGAAAAATCAGATCCCAGTTTAGCTGGGGACAGTCCACCTAGAAGAATTGCAGATTTGACTTAGAAACCCAAGATGCCTTGAGCCTGCCGATTAACACAGGAGCCAGCCCACGAGGGACCCCAACTGAAAAATGAAAGAAACAAGTATATTCTTGGGTTCCAAAAGTAGATGGAAGAAATTAACTAAAACTAAGCAAATTATTACATGATCTTGCCAATCACGGTGTGGAGTCTTCCTCGGTCTGAGTAAGCCGTTCACCCACTAACCAGTGATCGATGTAGCCGGGGAAGAGAACACAGGATAGAAACTAGCAGGCCACCAGCTGAAGGCAAAGAGGTAATTAATGTTATAGCCTTTTAGATTCTAGAAAATACTGCACTTAAAACTGCAAGTCAACTAAGCGGCTGTCGGCAACCGATAAATGCTTCCACATTCACGGGCATCAGCAGTCTTCCCATTACAAAAAAGTAATAATACATACATATTAATGGATCGCATTTTGTCCTTTGGGGAGCATAATTTTTAAAAGGGCCAAGGCAGCAATAATAGTTCCTTTAAAAATTCTAAATGCTGTAATTGTTTTCTCTGAATTATGGTGCTAGGATTTAATTAGTGATGAATGTTCGGTATGGGATTTGGACATTTTTGATGAATTCAGCCAAACAGAAAAGTAGTCTTGTCTTCATGGCTCCCTCCCAGTCTCCCACCCCCTTCTTCCTAGGACCCTGCCCTGAAATATGTGTGTGTGTGAGCAGGAGGAGGTGTCCACATCCACGGAGGGATTTTATTTTCTGCAGTTTGGCCATAGTTAAGAAGCGGATTGCTTTCACCGCAGTTCAACAAGGAACATGAAACATGGTCAGTGAGGTCATGCAATTCAGCACAAGTTTTGAGGTTTTCTGGTTATAAGGAAGAAAAAAAAGTAAAGTGCAAATGGTAGACATGTTCTTATCATTAGGAAGAAGTCGCTCAGGTCTTAGGCCCAGCCCACAGGCTTAAATAGCTCCTGGGCAAGAAGGCTAAAGGTGTGTGTGGTTAGTGGCAGAGTTGGAAAGGGATTTCTTCATTCATTCAGCAAATAACCATTAAGCAAGGCCTTCTGGATCCAAACAGATCTGGGCACTGCACTCCCAGCCCTGGCAGTGGAGTTCTTGCCTGAGGATAAATACAATTGCTTTGTTCTTTTCCAAGCCACTTCTTTGTAAAAGCAGCTGGAGAGAAGCCCAGACCAGCGGCCATCCACACAGGCAGAATCAACGTGGCCCACACAGCAGGGCCCCTGGGGGCTGTGCCCACCCCTCTGTCCACCTTCAGGACTCCTTTCATTTGAGACCTGGAGGCTGTCCTGGGTTCCCAGGATCCTCTATTAACATGCAAATACTCCTGGGAAAGGTCACACCTTGAGACCCCATCAGCTAACCTCTGGCTCACCAGTTACTTCTTAGCAAGGATTAGCAGAAATAGAACACCGAAAGGAGGCTTGGGGGTGCAGGCTGCAGGGAGTTTTGGGTTTATGGCGAAGGGGGAAACTCTTCCTACTTCTGAGGTTTTCATGGCCAAGTCAATTTGATTTAATTTAATAACAAATGTCTGTCATCCAGTAAAGGCTGAGTTTTAAAACTCTACAATAAAATAAAATGGCATTGTGTGTTTTTGAAAGTGGAAAGTGTTGCATTTAAATTAGCCACAAATGGAATACCGTTCTGGATTCCACCAGGTTCATGTTCCGGATACAGCACAAGACCACGTGATCTTCACCCCTGCCCTGATCATGCTACAAGAGTCACTGGCTTCACAGTTCTGCCCAAGTAGTAAAAAAGCCACGTCCCAAAGCCAAGGGCCAAGTCGACAAATAAGAGCCAAGCATGCCCTCTCTAGCACCCTCCTGTTTCTCTCCATCCTCTCTCTCCTCCCTCTCAGTTTCCTCACCTCCTGTCTCTTCTAGGTATAACATTTCCTCTTCCTCGCTCTCCTCCATTCAGCCTTGTCTGTGATGCTGCTGAATCCCATGGGTTTCATCTTTCTGCTCGGGGAAGCTCTTTCAACGCCTTTCTGAAAAGTTCTGCTCGAAGAACATAACAGCCAGCATCAGTGAGGACAACCCAGTTCAAATCCTGGTTCTGCCACTTCTAGATACCAGAATCAGGTGACACGTCCTCTCATCAATAGTTTCCTCATTTTCTGGCTTTTAGAAGAATAGGTGAAATTGCAGTACTCATTCAATATTATTCTTGCTATTGTCATAGCACAGTACTGTCCTTTTCCTAATATGAAATTCCAAATAATACTCAAGTAGTTCAAAAAATTAAATCATCTACAGATTCTAATATGTATGTGCCTCCAAGTTTACCCTCTTGAGGAAACATTTACTCTGTTTCTTGTTGTATTTAGGCACAGTCATTGCTCACCTCCTTCCTTTCCTCACTTAGTGACAATTTATTGGACCTTTACTATGTGCCAGGCACTGAGTTAAATGCTTGGAGCACTGAGATATGCAGACTTGATCCTTGATTTTCAGGGCTATCAGGGGAGGAGGAATTGTCTGGCGGCAGTTGGTAAAGACATCCTGAGAGACTTTGAGCTGACAGGTAAAGGAGTGTGTGTTTACTGAGATTGGCTGAGGCTCTTCGGTGTGCCGCTGGTGGGACAGAGCATCATCTTAACTTATCCCAGGTACTAATTACGTGAGAAAATGCTTTCTCATTTTTCAGATGAGAACTCTGAAGTTTGGGTAGAACAAGAAGCACAACAATACTCTCACAACTGGGCCGTTGGAATACTTGAGCTTTCAGGCCAGGTTGGGCTGGTTTTGAAGGCCGTGTACTTTCTTTCTCTTTTGTTATGTACGTAGTACAGGGTCTAAAGGACCACACTGCACAGATTGAACCCATAGGAATCCTCCTGTTTTCAGCCTCCCAAGCGCTGGAAGTACAGGCACATGCCACCACGCGCAGTCTCAGTCTCTGTCTCAGCCCACAGGGTCATCATGGTACATGGGAGATTGAACCCTGACCCCTGTGTCTGCCTAAGCAGGTACTTTACTCTGCTGAGCTATTTGGCAGGCCCCAGGTCTTGTACTTTCTTATAACCCAATGACCCAATTAATCTGTCACTCACATCAGACAAAAGAAAATAAGAGTGTTGTTATTTACAGGCATATCATTTTTAAATTGTATAATATTTGGTACCTATGAAATAATTTACCAATGTTTGTTAGGTACGAATGTATATTTCTGTTAGAAAAAAATTGAAAACCAAAGAATGATCACATATATATAGTGAATGACTTGGCAAACATTTTTATACATAGAAAAATACAGTTACATCTATGTAAATATGATCATATTTTTATGCATAGTGGTAACTTCCTTTTTCATTTAGCAACAGATCAAAAACTGCTTGGATGCCAGCAGCTGCATGTCTATCTCATGCCTATTAATTAATCACTGTTATTATGTGCTTTGAATGGATAGATGCCACCATTTATTTCACCTCCTCTCTCCTCAGACATGTAGCTCAATTTCAATTTTCCAAATTGTCATAAAGCACAGTGAAGTGCTCCTCCTTTGCACAGTGCCTTTGCACACTTGTCCAAGTGCTCTTTTAAGATGAATTTCTGGAAGAAGAGTCATTGGGTCATATATTTAAGATCTTCCATGTCTTTTGCCACATTGTGTTTAATCATGTGCAAATTTATATTTCCATTGACTTTATGAAGGTGTGCTGACAGTTTGATGCTTTTAAGTTGTTGTGCTTCCTTTTCATCTTATTGGTTTTTATACCAGCTCTTTACCTATTAAGGCTCTGCATCCTTTGTCTCTCAGACATCCTATGGTATATTTGTCTTACAAATATATTTAATAGTTACACAATGAAATCTACAAATGTTTATGGTTTTGGTATTGATGCCATACTTTGGCAAACCTCCTTTAATCATAATTATAATTTTTCTTTCAAATATTTTGCAGTCTCCATTTTTATATTTTACTCTTAAATCTACCCAGAATTTAATATGGTATATAGTAAATGCTTACATATTTCAGGCAGGAATCAATTCAGATTAACACATTTCCAGGTAATAGGCTTTGTTCAACCCTCTACATATGACATATTTCCATTATATGCCAAATTACTTTCTGTCTGTCTACACCTGTTTATTTTCATTCACAGTATCATGCTGTTTTAATCATTATTGCTTTGTGGTATATTTGCTATCAGGCCACAGTCTCCTGATCAATTTTATTTCTCAAAGCTTTTAATGTAGTCTTTTTCTTTTAATACCAGATGTGAGGATATGAAGCAGCAGATGACTTAAAAGAATGAGAGTCCTGTGCACAACGAGGTACACGTACTAGAAAAAACATCTGCATCCTAATTTTATAGCCACACTCACTTCATGTCTGTACTGAACAGTGCCATTCTGGTGTTTAGAGCCTGGCACTCCCAATCTATCATTAGACCTATTATATTCTGTTTGCCAAGGACCTTGGCAGGAGATTTAGTTCATTCCGTCCACATGAAAAGCCACTGTAGCATCATAGTTAAGACTGCAAAAGCTAGCTGAGAGATCTCGGGAGAGCTAAGCTACCTCTCTGAGCTTCAGTATCCATGAGAAGCTCTCAGCAGACCACTGCCATATGAGCCACTGCATACTGAATCCATAAACATTAGCCAGTGCCATTATGTTCCAATGGTCCTGGGTTAAATAAAGTGAAATTTCACAAGCCAGTTCGCAAATGTTTCTAAGGATGACAAGTTGTCATTATGTTTTGCTTTCTTGCAACTGGAGTACTGGCTCCTTAAAGCATATGGTGACCTGGCCAGACCAGGGTCCAGTGATGCTACATGAGGACCCTGAGGAAGCCAGTTCATCTTTCCTACTTCTGATTCTTCTTAGCACTGTCCTGGTGGCCTTTGTTCATCCTGTCTGCTCAGGATTCCAAGACACCTTCCCTTCTCAGATCCCCCTCCCTCTTCTCAGGGTAGATTGCTTCTGCCAGCCAGAGCCTGAGTTTGAGAGCAGCCAGAGCTCTGGAGCCCAACAGCCCTGCATTGGAACCCAGCTCTGCCACAAACCTCATCAGGATCAGTTCTCTCTGAACTGCTTTCTTTTTTTTTTTTTTTTTTTTAAATTTTATTTATTTATTTATTTGTTTGCTTGTTGTGTTTGTTTATTTCTTTATTTATTTATTTTGTGGCTGGCTCAGCCTGCCCTGGTGGTGGCGCTGGCGCAGCATGTGGTGCCAGGGATCGAACCGCAGTCCCCGCAGTTGCCTGAGCCTTCCTAAGCAGGCGCTTTTAGACCACTGAACCATCTCGCCGGCCCTGAACTGCTTTCTTGAGCCGAAAGAATGGGTATGCTCATACTTTCCATTCCAGCCTTCCATGGAGACTGAGTGAGAATAATACATGTAAAAACATTTTATAGAATGTGAAATCCAGGTTAGGTGCTCAATAAGTGTTACTGTACACGTGAAGAATGTTCGATGCTAAGTCACAGAAAACCCAATTCAAACGGGCTTAAACAATGGAGGACTCAAGCTGGTCTTGGGGAAACTGGACTCAGCTGTCTAACCGTGATATCAAGAATGTGTTGACTTGTCTGTGTCTGGCATATTTGCTCCTCTGTCTTTGCCTTCCCTGTCCTGTGCTCAGCTTTACCCTGTGGCTGTCTTCCTCTCAGTTGCAGCGGGCCTGTAAACATCCGGGGAGCACCCAAGTGCCTCACCAGAGTCTCTCTCCGGATACTTAAGAACAGCTCTCCTAGGAATCCTCACAGATGTCCTACTTGTAGCTCTGTGGCTGGAATTCACTTACAGGTCCATTCCTGAGCCTGTGTACAATAACCAGGGTTGTACGTACTAAGTTCTCTGAACCACAGCCCTGGTATAAAATACAGACAAAAAGGAGGAAGCAAGCCAAGAGTCCAGGAATATCCAGAAAAGGGGAAATGGGCACTGGGGGACAACCAGGCCTACTCCTTGTTTTCCTGGTCCCCATAAGGATATAACTGGGAGTATGGACAATTGTCACCAAAACAGAGGCTTCAAAACATGGCTAGATTCTGGATCTCTAAGGAAAAGAAAGCTCTGTCTACTTACTGTGCAGCAGCCAAAGTATTTTCCTTTAATAGTAACAAGAGCAATAGCAATAATGATAATAGATGAAGTTTTAAAAGTATGAAAAAGGGATTTTTAGAGAAAACAAAGATGCCTTTGTTCCAAACCCCTGGAGAAGACTTATTTGGGTCTGTGTTGAAGCCTAGCGATGGAGTCAGAGGCGCAATTCCTCCCCTCCCTGTCCCATTTTCAATTTCTTCTTCCCTGGGACTGTTCTCTTTGCGTTAGACCCCTTTTCTCTCTTTCTCCTCCAGCTTTCTTTTCTTCATCCATGTAGACTGTATGAGGCTCAAGTATCAGGAGAAAAAATCTGGGTGGAGAGTGCTGGAGGGGGCCACACAGTGGGCCCAAAGCCTGACGGAGCAACCTGCATGAATTCCTAGCCTACCGCCTTCTGCTGCGGAAAACTTGGTCTCCCTGGAAGGTTGAATGGCCCAAGTGAGCCCTTCACACCTCCGGGTTGCTAAGCGACAGACACTTCAAGTTTGGAAATCTTTATCCACACCGGATATATTATCCTGGCAAATTGGACTTTCAGATCTGGCAGCAATGGAAAGAGTAACTTTTTTTAAAAATAGAGACAATTTAGATGATTTCGAAGACATCTGGTCTCTTTTTCCAGCGATGTCTGACTCTTCTCTTTCATGAAGCACATTGGATCCAAACACTTCACATGTACAAAGCACAAGGTCCCTGAGGAAAGACGTGTTTCAGTCGCAAAAAGCCAACTCATAGAAAAGTGCTGCCAGCTAGAAAGGCCCAGAAACTCCTGGGGCAGCGGTGTTGGGATCTAGCCTCTTGCTTCTTCCCTCTGTTGAATCCTCTCTTAACCTGCCTCCTCCAAGTTCCTCCTCTCAGATTCTCACTCACCAACTCCCCTTCCTCCCCTAGCTCTCTTGGCTTTCCCTCTCTTTCCCTCTTTCCTACCTTTGTCTCTGGAAGCTTCCATTCCATCATTTGTCTTTCTGATTATCCTTTCTTGCCCCATGCTGAGAGTGATATCAACACATAATTCCTTCTCTAGTAACCTTTGAAAAAAAAAAAAAAAAAACCTCAACACAAAAACCAAACACGAAATACCTCCTCCACCTGCTTGCTAATACCTAGAATTCTTCCAACAGAGAATACTGCATTCCACAACTACAGACCAAGTTTTAAACATAAACAATAAACAATTCCCAGCTGGGCCACTCTTCACAGTTTTCCAAACACATCCAGCTGTTTCCCATCAGTTCCCTCCTGTGACCCCCAAAACAACCTGGGGACAGAAACATTATTTTGACCACTATCTCTACTTCCAAATGAGGGACAGAAGCTCTGAGATAGGAAGATTGGCCAACCCACGTGCAGCTGACTCTAGAGTCTATATACTTTCCCAACTTGTCTCTCTTCTCCTGGAGAGAACCATAATGGCCTGATGGGGTGGAATACCTTCCCTAACATCTCTAGAGCCCAGAGTCCCCCTCTGAGATCTCTGTTTGCTAAGTTTGGCCATGAAAAACTGTCGGTGGGGTATGCTGCCACCAGATGGCAGATGCTACTCTGGTTTTACAGTGAGCTCCAGGCTTTCACCACAACTAAAAATAAGTCAAGTGTTTTTTTTTTCTACATTTTATCTTTTTATAATCAAAATTATAGTTCACTAAAAAAATAGCTAAGCACAGCAGCATTTTGCATCTATACAGATGATGATATGAAGAGAAGAAGACATATATTTAGAGGAATAAATATACAGGTTGACTGGATGCCTATTAAAATGCTCATTGACTGTTACCAGGCACAACTCCATCTAATTCTGCCCACAAAATCACAGCCTACTTCAGGTTCTGAGCTGTCCACAAGGGACCCTAAAGTTGCTACCTTCCCTTTCTGCCACTCAACTCCCCCAGCCGCTAGCTCTACTGGAGAGAGCAGAATGGTTCTCAGCTTCAATGACCACCTGAATCACTGAAAGTCTTGGTAAACCAGATGTCTGGCTCTCAGGTTCTGCATTTCTGTTCCACTAGGGCTGACTGGGGCCTGAGAATTTGCATTGCTGACATATGTCAAGGTGAGGCTGATACTACTCATTGGGGACATTTAGAAAACACTTGGGAAAGGCAAGAACCCAATCTGGGCCCCCATGATCTCCCCCTTCCCCCTCACCTCTTGCCAACACTGTGGGGAAGGGGGCTGAGTTCCCTGTTCTGTCAACAGGAGGTCTAATTGACAATGGTGAAGCAACAACCAACAGCCCCAAATATATGCCTGGAACCATTAGCTTTGAGTCACTTTCATTATAGTATATTTCTACAGCTCAAGATCCTATTCTGACCAGACATGCCCTGATCTATCAGAAATAGATAGATAGATAGATAGATAGATAGATAGATAGATAGATTCATTATAATGACCAAAAATTCTAGCATGTATTAAAGCTGCCAGCAATGCAGTAATACTCATAATAATGCCATAAGAATGATTCTATTACTAAGCCCTTTCAAAGATGTGCAGAGAATCAAGATTACAAAGCCAGTATCTTGAAATGCCTGGACTAAATATACTACTAGCTTGTCTGCCTCCAAAACATGGCTCTCAACCATTGTAGAAAGAGACTCTCATTTTCAGTGTGAATATAGAAAACTGGCTTCCTATCTTCTCAAGTTTCTCTAAGCTCCTGTAGCTTTTGGTCCTGGACTTCTCTTCCACTGTCATGGTGACAGCCATCAGCATGCCCCATATGTGCCTTTCTGACCTCTCTAAGTCTTCCATTTTGTTCCGCCATATTGAATGGAAGTGAAGCATGATGGGAGGTCATGAGGGTCTCCCAGAGCCTTAGGTATGAAGAGGCTCAAATGCATGCTGTAGAAGTGCTTCAAGGGAATAGGGCATTTTAGCATGAGCTTCAACAAATGAGATGGTGTTAAATGGAAACAATATCATAAAAAGTCCTTTCTTTTAAGAAGCACTATACAACCATTACAAGAGAAAACAAATGGTGGTAGCAAATAGAGGGAGGAAGGAAAGAACAAAGGAGGCAAGAAGAAAGAAATGAAAGAATGAAGAAAAAAGAAATCGAGAACCAATCTAGGAGAACAAATAGCAAAAGAATAAGAAGTTATTTCTCACCATTCTTTCATGCTGTATAACATCTTAATAAGACTATAAATTCAGGAACGTAAGGGCTCATAGATGAAATAATAAGATTAAAAACAGAAAAGTAGATTGGGGATCTAAGGAAATAAATTCGAGGACCCAAAACACATAATTACAGACCTAGTACAAAACTTGAGAGAGCAAGGAACAGGTATACGATTCTGAAAACAAATTGTTTATATGGATGAGATTTGCAGATAATCACATTAAATGCAGATTAAAACAAAGATACAAGAGTGGGGACAGAGAAGCTAATAGATTTTTAAAGCACCTAGTAAATAAAAGATAAGCATCCAACCCCACAAGTACAATTTTTTGAAGATGTCTAAATAAAGGAAACAATAACTATGCAAACTGAAAGACCTACAGTATTCTAGTACAGTTTAAAACCATGCAGGTAAATAGAGTCTACTGGCTAAATAATGACATTACGAAGACTGACAGTTCCGAATCACACAAGACTACAAGGGGTGAGAATTAGGCACGTGTTGGCCTCCTCTAGGCACTATTGTCCACAAAAAAAGCCTTCACATAGTTCTAAGAAAAAAATATATTATATACCCCCAAGAGTACGACAGCCACACAATAGTGCTATTATATAAAGAAGCAACCAGTCTTTACCCGAAATTCAAACCTCAGGAAGACAGCACCCAGGAGCCCTTCTCAAATAAAACTAGGTGACAATGACACCTGGCCAATTAAGACATAAAATGAGTTTAGGAATTACAACACCATGAAAAGCACTAGTGGGAAGCGCTGAATCTATTTCGTATTTACACCACTGCCCAACAACCCTCGCAAGCAAACCTACCCTGCTGGGTGGCAAATGCGTCCGCGCCCCTCTCAGCCAGCGCTCTCTCCCTCTCCTTGCCCCAGCCTCGCTTCTGACTTTTATGCTCTGATATGTTACTCTCTGTGTTCTCTTCATTATTTATTATCTTATCCCCGGCTCCACCTGACAGAGAAGAATTAGTCAGGAATTAAATAGTTATACAAAATAGGGAAGCTGTTCTAGTCACAGGGCAGAACGAGGGAGCTCTTGGTCAGGACAATGTAGAACTAAGAAGAGAACTAAGAACACTCAAATTTTGTCTGACGACATTGATACCATTATCCCTCCCAGCCCCAGCCCAGCTGACACATGACGGCTCCACCCCTGCCCCCAGAGCCAAGAGATGTGGGCCTTCACAGCTCCCTGCCATCCCTGTGTTCCCTGACTCTAAAGAAGGCACCTGATGTCCCTGAGACTCATTTTTCCAATCAATAAAATTCGTTCATCTCAGCACTACAAGATCTCCAACGTTCTCCAATCAGTACTTCTGTGGTTTAGAGAATGAGTCTCTCCACATGGGGTCTGGGCAGTACCGGGCCGGGTGCCTTTTGAGAAAGTGAATGGCAGGCTGTAACATATTATGGCTTTTAAAAAAGCATGAAAATGGGCTATGACAACCACCACCCCTCTTTTTCTTTCTTTGGTGGTGCAAGTGATGATTCAACCTAGGAGGGCAACAAGCGTGGTGGTGTACACCTGTAATCCTGTGCTGGGGAGGCTGAGACAGGAGGATCACTAGTAGTCTGGGCTGTGTAGCCAGATCCTATACCAAAAATAAAAATAAAAATAATAAACTAGGAGTAGGGGCTGGGGAGATAGCTCAGTAGAATAAGTGCTTGCTTGGCAAGTGCAGGGCCTGAGTTTCATCCCCAGTTCCGCAAAACTAAAAATTAAAAAATAAACAAATAAACTAGGAGTGCCAGACTATATCCCCAGTCTTCTTTATTTTCTTATTTTGAGACTAGGTCTTGCTAAATTGCCCAAGTTGGTCTTAAACTCGCCATCCTCCTGCCTCAGCCTCTTGAGTAATCGGGGTTACAGACGGACCACCTCACCTGGTGTGACTTTCACTTCTTGATGTTTCACCTAATCGCACTGATTAAATTTAAGCATTTTTCATGAAATATTATCTTAAAGAAGCATTTATTCAATTATATCTGTAGTGTAATTAGGTATATTTTCTCCTATTAAATATTAAACACTTCATATTTTTAAATAACATTTAGCATTATGATCTCATTTTTATTAAAGTGATTTATCTCTTTTCTATATGGGTACATGGATACGGAAAAACAGTAATGATATTTATTGCCAATAAGTATTATATCTGAGGAGTCATTTTACTAATATCATCTTTAAATCTTTCTCTATACGCTTAATTATTTTAAATTAGCATATGCCTTTTTTTCAATTACAATAAAATGGTTTAATCTTTGTTTAAAAAAAGAATGCATGGATGAAGGAAAGCAAGGAAGGTAGAAAGGGAGGGAGGGAGGGAGCGAGGAGAAGCCCATATGTCAAAACATGGGGGTAGACAT
>PVKN010028725.1:0-13158 GCA_004027915.1 Capromys pilorides
CATGTGGTGCCAGGGATTGAACCCTGGTCTCTGTGCTTGCCTAAGCAGGTACTTAGCCTATTGAGCTATCTTGCCAGCCTTTGTTGTGTCTCTTCATTTAGTCTTTTTCTTTCTTTTTTTAAGTGTAGAATATATTTATTGGGGGAAAGAAAACTTCTGTCCAAGAGAGGGAAAGAAGGGAGTCCTCACAGGTTGTCTCCAAAATCTCTCATTTTGAATCATGTTTCAGTCTTTGTCTTTCATGGTGTTGTCTTGTTTGAAATACACAGTACAATTTTTGAGAAAATGATCTTTAATTACACTTGAGGTATATATTCTGTAGTGGTTCATGAGTGCAGTTTTCTTTTCAGTGAATCACATCAGTAGGCATTCAGTGCCAGTTTGTTGAATTGTACATGAAGTTATTTTTATCACCTGGTGAAAGTAGTCTTCTGCTTATTGTTTAATCATAGCATAATAGATGACCTAAAATTAAGCAATGAAATATAGCCAATTTTACTTTTCATGATTATACAAATAGCAGTTCAGATGGGCAAAGTGAGTTTGGCTTGTCTTCTGCTCCATGATGCCCAGGGTCTCAGCTGGAGAGTCTGGAATGGCTTTCTGTCCTCACATCTGTGGGCTGGGCTGGGCTAACACTGGACTGAGCTGCCCTGGGGTGATTGTGCATGGCGTTTTCCTATAGCCTGGGCTTGCTCACAAACAGGCCCACGTGGGGCTCCACAGGGTATCCCAGCAAACAGGACAGAGGCCTAGGACCTTTTGTGCTGTAGTATCAGAATGACTGGAAGTCACATTCATGTATATTGTGGGGTGTAGCAGTCCTGAGCCCGCCTAAATTTGGAGGTGGGGTGGAGAGATGCTACCTCTTTATAAAATGTCAGAAAATTGTGTTTATGTTTTAAAACTGCCACAGGTGGTACAGGGCAGATTTCTTAGTTATAGATGCATCTATTTTCTCTTTATAGTTGATACTAGTTTGTTAGAAGATAGTCTGAGTATTTAAGAATCCTGTTCTTGAACTAATTCTGACTCATGAAATTTAGCCTACATTGTTTGTTCTTTACATTTACTAACTGGGATTTAAATTACATGATAATTTTGTGTTTACTTCCAAGTAAGTACACATGCTATCAGACAGTGCCGGGTTCTTGAAATCTCTCCTGTGACAATGGTAAAAATGCATGATCCAGTTTTCTGGGTCTTCAACATTTCTTTTTTTTAAATGCATTTAGTACAGGGTGCACAGGGTCTCACTATACAGATGGGACTTGTAGTGATCCTCCTGTTTTCCTCCTTTCAAGTGCTGGGATTCCAGGTTTGCATCACCATGCGCCCTCTCAATCACAGTCTCAGTGTGTCCTGGGGTGGGGCCTGCATGGCATGCTGAGGATCGGACCCTAGTCCCTGGTCTACCTAAGCATGCACTTTAATCTGCTGAGCTATTTGGCCACCCCTTAACATTTCCTTTCCTTTTTTTTTTTTTTGGTTATTTTGAGACAGGGTCTCTCTATGTAGTTCAGGCTGGCCTTGAGCTCACTTTTGTAGCCCAGGCTGGTCTTGAACTCACACTGATCCTCCTGCCTCAGCCTCCTACGTGCTGGGATTACAGGCATGTGCCACCACACCTGGCAACATTTCTTAATGATGTGAATGCCCAGCACGTATTTGGATTAGCAGTAATTCAGGGAAGGACTTTTATTTTTTTTAGGTGCAGGGAAATATGTATGTTGTCGTATATATGACTTATCAGAATGGATTGTGCATTTTGCATGGCAAGGGGAGGGGTGAGGGTTGGAATAGTAGGTTGTTGAGGTAAATATATGCATGAATATTTTTATTTTTTTTGCAGAACCAGGGATTGAACTCAGGCCATTGTGCTTGCCAGCCAAGCACTTATTCTATTGTGCTGTCTCCCCAGCCCTAGCATGAGTATTTTTAAATTCCTGATTAGAAACATTTTATTTGGAAGATAAAGCCTAATGTATTTAGAAGTCGAATGTTGCCCTAAAGCTTAGTCTTTTTTTTTTTTTTTAAACTTATTTAGTACAGGATCTACAGGTGTCTCCCTACACAGTGGTACTCATAGTGATCCTCCTGTTTTTCAGCGTCCCAGTCTCGTTTGCAGTTTCAGCATACCCTGGGGATGGGACTGGCAATGCAAGTTGAGGATAGAACTCCTGGCCCTTGCATCTGCCTAAGCAGGCACTTTAATCCACTGAGCTGTCTGGTCAGCTAATCAAAGCTTAGTCTTAGCAGATGTGTATAGCAGAGGCCACGTGTTAGGTATAGCTAGTTGGAAAACGTATAATCTAGGCACTTGAGGAGTCTGTATAAAGTTATATGGACTATCTTGGCTGGTTTTTTTACAGTAAGACAAAATGTAGGAAAAATAACCCCTGAAGAATACTTACCAAAATATTAATGACATTTATGTTTTTCTGCTTAGGATAGTAGGTGTTTTAAAATGTTCTCCTAAGAACTTGTCTTTTTTTAATGAACATTTTTAAGGAATATGGTACATATCAGTTAACACCTGTGGTGGATTGACAGCTGGTGGCCAACTTGTAAAACAGCTAATCTAGGGGCCGGCGAGATGGTTCAGTGGTCTAAAGCGCCTGCTTAGGAGGGCTCAGGCAACTGCAGGGACTGCAGTTCGATCCCCGGCACCACATGCTGTGCCAGCGCCACCACCAGGGCAGGCTGAGCCAGCCACAAAATGAATAAATAAAGAAATAAACAAATAAATAAATAAATAAAATTAAAAAAAAAAAAAAAAACAGCTAATCTAACTCAGGCTCACCTGACGATTTTTGTCTGCAGCATAACAGGCAGAACTGGAGAAGAAAAGCTGTTGGGAGCTGTTGGTTCTTGAGGATAAAACTCGTGGCCCTAGCAGCTTGTCATCCTGGTTTCCTGACACTTGGCTCTCCTTATCACTGGAGGAGCTTAGGACCTCCCCTTGTGGAGGATATCGGTAGTCCTTTTTGGGGAGAAGTGCTGGTTCTTTGTTGCTTCCTGACTCCAGGGCAGATCCCTCAGGTTGCTAGCACAAATCCCTTATCCTGGTAGCACAGACTTTCTAGCTTCCATCACTGACCTTTAGGCCTTCCCAGCACAGACCCTTGAAATGGGCCTGTATGAGACATTGTCATAGGCTCTAGGCCTCCAGTTGGCCTTGTGGGAGGCATTGTTAGGGGTTCTAGGTCTTTAGCTGGCCTCAAACAGGGCGTCACCATGGGATCCAGGCCCTCAGCTAGAGTCTTTGGTTTTTAGTATGTGGAGAAATTTCCTGCATTTTTTTGTACATGATTCTTTGGGTGATTTATTGCACCTAATCTTATAAAATATGCAAAACCCCAAACTACAGCAACACCTATATGACATAAGTTGTAATTGGGATTTTTTTTCAATAAAGAATGAAAAATCAAACCATTCCCCCCAACTTTAGGTACATAAATTAAACATAAAGACTGCAAATTAAACATAAAGTAGAATGGTACCTCATTCTACTTGTGTACCAGTGCAACCTTCCATAAAGTAAAACTATTGACTACCTTCAAAACGTGGTTTTTCTTTTGGACTTTTTACTTTTATTAGTGCTAAAGTGTAAAAATTGATATACTACCTCCTAAATACATAGGCCAGTTTGGTAAGCGTATGTATTTGGAGGAGGTTTCAGATGATTTAGGTATATATATATATCTGTGCACAGGTTTTTTTGTTTCTGTGCAAGTAGTTAATTCTAAACTACCCAAAAGACTAGGTCATGATTTCTAAGAAGAATACAATTCACTTCAACAGTTTCATGAGGTAGTCAATTCCAAATATGCTTATTTCTACTCAGTTTAAAGGTTCCAAAGTGTTACTTGGTACAGGATCCTGTTCTGCATGTACCAGAGTTCATGCAGCCAGAGGGTGGGTATACACTTCTCTCCTTGCTGACACCTAGATCTTTGTGGTTGCAGATAGATTTCCTGTGTTCAGATCTTCTTTGCTCCTCTTAATAACAAGTGACTTCTGAAGGATCCTTGAGGCTCAGAAATAAGGGTGAAAAAGAACAAAATAGAGCCTCAAAAGAGTTTGTAACCAAAATTGAAGAAAGAAAGAAGAGACAAAACAAAGGAATATCATGTATGGAGGATGCCTTATGGTTGATGTGGAACAGATTTTGTTAATGTTATCCTGGGTCTTTATTGCTGAAACGTAAAGGTTTGTTTGCATGTGTGCAAAGGACATATTGGGACAAGAAGTCTAGCTCAGTATTGACTTTTTTACTAAAAAAAAAAAATACTCAGACATGTGCAGCTGTGTTTGGGAGAATGCTTTCTTGTGACTTTGGAAATTGTAGATTGCGTTTTCCAAATGTTCACAGGTGCAAGAGGATAAAACTGCACCTGGTGTGTTTTTAAAGGTTTGCAAACCAGAAAAAACAGCCTTTTATAATTGGGAATGTATGTTCACACTGTGAATATGGGAGTGATACAGCTTTGGCTTTATAAGGGGAGGTTCCATTTATGTAACAGGGAGAAAATTATTAGCACACATGTGAAAACTTCTTAATGGCACTTAGTCCTCAGCATACTATCAAAGTTAATCATTATTACAATTCTTTCCTCTGGTATTTGTTGAAAGTGCATGGGTGGTGATGGTGGTGGGTTAGTTTCCAGGTTAATGCCATTGAAAATACTTGTGATATGAAGTAGGTAGTTCTAGGAGTGACTTCCTCTTTATGAAATCTTCTGATAAAAATTTTTCTGAAAATTCTAAGGTGAAAATTCAAATCAGTTAAGTATCAGTCTTTAGTGTATGAATGCCCCATATATTGGCATTCATTAGGATTTCTGAATATGTCTAAAAATGCCTGCTGAAATTAGCCCAGAGCATTTAGAAAAATGTCTTAGTTTTATATATTCTACATCATATTTTCTCTTCCTATCCTTTTTTTTTTTATCGTTGTTGAAAATTAGAATTGAAGGATTTTTCCAAAAGCTAATGAGCTAGGCTTCAGCTTGTAGGATGAATGACCACATGAACTGGAAGGTCCTCTCTTCCCTCTCCCATCTTTTGTGGCTTAGGAGGCGTCCCTCATCTGAGGCATAGCAGTAAACTCAGGATTCTTAATCTGTTCCTGTGTCAACCAGAAACCACGTACCTATGAATGTACTTTGAGGATCTGCTGCAAAAGTTGCCCGGGGTCTTCCCAGCAGAGGAATTCCATTGTCCCTTGGTATCCATGAGATACTACAGAGGTGCAAACACATGGCTGCTTATATAAAGTGGCATAGTATGTACTTATAATCTGAACACATCCTCCCGTATAGTACTTTAAATCTCTCCTCTTATACCTAATATAATGTAAGTGCTAGGTAAATGATTGCACTATGTTATTATACATTATTTAGTAAATAATGACAAAACAAAAAATCTGTGTTCAGTACAGAGGTGATTTTTTTGAGTGTTTTTTCACATAGCTGGTTGGATCTTATGGGTAGGAAGGGCTAGCTGCCCATGTATAAGACATACTTTGTTGGAGAGAACAGGCCAGAGTGAACACAATGCGAAGCGGCTGTTGAGATTGAGACCCTGTTGGGGAAGTAAGACCTGAGCCTGGCACTGACTGGTGGTAAAAATATAAGTAAATCTTTAATCGTTGGGGTCTCAGTTTGTTCAACTGTGAAATACAGGGGTTGGCTTAAAGGGAAAATCAGGATGCTTTCTAATTCTGAGTTGTAATGAGCCAGAACCGCTATGAAGCCTCAGAATATTTTCAGCCTCAAGCCTGAGCCCAAAGAGTGTATATTTCATTGCCAGTCCCTTCTATCATGTTTGGTTGAGTGGCTATGTTAGACCTGTGTTGATCATTGGGTTAGTGCTGATCAAGGACAGGCAGCTGGAAACATGTTTTCAACACCTTTTGTACTGTTCACATGGTAGCTAAGCCCTGAAGTGAGATCATCTGTGGAAGCTGAATAGTATAAAAACACTGACGATCTTTCCATAACAGTAAGGACCAGTGGACTGTTCAGTAGGAATGTCTTTGTAAAGAGAATCACTTCTCTGTCTTAATTTCCTATACCAATACTCCTAATTCAGAGGATACAAATGCTACAGGTTTGAGTTGGGTACCAGCACACATTTTCCAAAACTATCCTTATTTCCTGTTACCTACCGAGTATTTTTGGCATAAGTGATAGTCTTATCTATGCCTGGCCTCTCGTGACAGGGCACGGAGGATTTACAGTCAGGTTATACATGTGGATGAGTCCCACTGTGTAAACACGCATTGTGTTGTGTCTCAGGAATCTGTGACTGTGAGCTGCAGTGCCAGACTTCTGTTTGTGCTGGCACTATGGAGACCTGAGTAAGCAAGTGCTTCTCTACCTGACAAACCTACACGTGGAGGTTTGTGTTTTTGGCATTAGCTTATTCATTTTGACTCTTTCTTACGTTGTAAATATGTAGGTGTGGGAAGATACTTTTATTTGGAAAGAAATAAAGTTTGGAATAGATTTGATGTCTAGCTTCTCAGTATTGCTGCTTAGCTACCCTCAAAAAAAGACAATGGCAAACAGAATGCTAGGAAAGACAGGGAAGTCAGAAAAAACTCGAAAAGACACCTGGGCAGTTCTGTCCTTTCTGTGGTGCTAGTCCTGGAAAAATCAGTGTTGTATTTGAAAATGGTATACGTCTTGGCAGTGTGGAATGAAGTAAATGCTAATTTCTGGAATCAGATTGCCAAAAAACAGGTCAGCACTTAAAAGTAAATAGTTTCAATATTTTCTCCTCTTCTAGATCTTAAAAGAATGTCCTTTAAAATCATCCCTAGCATTTTGGAGAGAATCATAAGCCACAAATAGCTTTGTAGCTTAAAAAAGAACTTAGAGTTGATGATAGTGTGTTGAAAGACAAGTTGAATGCATGTGAAAGGGAGGGTATTCTTAAAACATCTAAGTGGGAGTAGTGGTCTCTGGTGTTGCCCTGTACTTTTTCCTACGTAGATTTAAGAAAGTATTTGATGTTGATTTTTCCCTAGGAATTATATTTTGTGTTTCATAGATTATATTTTTATAGTTTGACAGCAAGTGCTTTGAAATCAGAGCTCAGATGCCAGTGTAACCATTTTTAAACTCTGGAACCTTGGTCTAGATGTTTTAGGTTTTGAGCTTTTCACATTTGCGGTGTGTGGCATACAGTATTTAAGCTCAAATGTTGAAACTATACAAGGGTGATTGAATTTTAAGAAATATGATGGTAAGTGCACATTGCTATTGATCCTTCTCAAAATCACTCCCTCCCTTTGCCTCAGACACACTCATCCCATTGTTTGTGTCAATTTCTGAATCAGTTCTTGAAGTCCTCTTCCATGATTGTCTTGAGGAGGTGTGATGGAAAACACTGAGTGCACGTGCAAAGTGCTGTCCAGTGCAGAGCTGGGGTCGTGAAATTTATGTCCGTACCCACTTCTTCACCAGGTCTGGCACGACGTGACTTCTGGCTCTTCTCTCACATCAAAACAGTGATGAAACGTGAATGTTTTGAACCTGCTCAAGGCAGTAAGAGAGCCACACCAACATAATCAAAGACATTCATACAAAAGGACTTCCAGAACTGCTACAGAAAGTGGCATGAATGATGGGATGACTATGTCTAAAGTCAGGAAATTTTTTGACGGAGATTGATGATAATGTGTCTTTAATTATAATTTTTAAAAATGTAAATATGCTCTGTTTTTTATCCAACCTCGTACAAGTGTTTCCAACAAATCCTGGCATAGAGTAGGCATTTTTTATTATGTGTTGAATGTGATAGGAAATTTAAATCTAAAATTTTAGTACTAAAATACAGAAATAAAGGCACAAAACAGTAGTATGATTTTAGATGACTTGAGCATTTTAGAAAAATATTCCATTTGATCCTTTCTTTTACCTTATTGGTTGTTGTCCTATTCTAGAAACCTTTGGAACTTTGCTCAGGGCTGAATTGGGGGATTATTCAAGACCATAAAAACTGAGTGGTCCTCTGAAAAGGGTGATTTAAGAAGAATAATAAGGGTATGAATTACTTTTTAGTGATTACATACCACAAGTGATCATATCACATATGCATAGATTTATTGTGGTTGCCATGGTCTTAAGTGCTGAGCTGAATAGTTTCAAACCATGGTCTCATTCAACCTTTATCATAACTTGAGCTGTAGGTATGATGGCCCTCATTATTCACATGAAAAATTGAAGGATACTGCTTTATTAAGGAATATATCTCAGTTTCTGTAGGTGGTAAGACTTCAGTGCCATTCACCTGTGAATTCACCTATGAATCAATATCCCCTTCTCTCCCAAAGTCTAGTGGGTAATTCAGATCTTTGTGATGCTTATGCCACATGAAGTTTGTCAAGGCAGGGTTGATTCATTAAAATCTTGGAACCACCATGTCCCTAATTAGGAGGACATAGATAGCCTGAGAAATTGTGTGTATACAATGCTGGTTTTTCTGATTATTTTTTTTCTAGTGTTTGCATTGTGATTTTTGTTTTGAGACAACTGTGGAATGACTGTCCAAATCAGTGTTTCTTTGCCTTGGCTACATGAAGGAATTCCCTAGGAGATATATAGTATAAACACAAAGTCCTATGTCTATATCCGGAAAGTCTGATAGAAACTAAACAGTGCTTCCAGTCTTCTGGAGATTGACCAAGTTTGGGCCCCACCCTGGGATCTAGGCTGACGAGCCAGGATGGACTCATGTGAGTCTACAGAAAATGAGAACCACAGAGCTGTGTCCCACATGGCTGTGTTGTCTAGCTGTGCAGCTGGGGCTGCCATACGTCTCCCTCACCCGCTATCCCCATGGCAGAGGAGGAGGAGACAAAGCTTTTCAGGTGCTTGTGACTTTCCAGAAAACCTGTTTGGTGTTCAGTTCTAGCTCTTGGGTTCTCGCTTGTCCATGGCCTGTCTGTGCTTTGGACATCCTGGCTATGTATGCTGTTCATTTTCCTAGTCTGGTTGCATCCCAGAGACATTGCTGCATTTGCAAAATGAAGTATAGGTGTGTCCAGGAGCTGTTCCAAATGGTGCTCACCACTGCTGTGAAATTCTTAGTGGGATTGTGCTTCCCATCTTCTCTTCTGCTCTTCTCTACCTAATGGCCCTTGTGTTCCTAATGCTCCATAACTTTCTTCAACTTGAACAGTGACACAGAGTAGTAAATCTAGCTGTGGAGAGTGATCTAGGCAGCAGAACTTTAAGGCCTGTAACTTGTTTGCCATTTGCAAGAGTGTCCTGTTGGAACACAGCCTCTGTGGAAATAATGGTGATAGCAGGTTACCAGTTAGAGCACTAAATTTGATTTACACTGGGAAATATTTGTCCACAGTAATCCAAATGCTTTTAAAATTCCATTTACACATGAGAGGGCAGTATGGTACTATACAGGCAGCACTCTGTTGAAATTGCTTATTTTTATTGATAAGTCATTTTTAGGTGCCATTAAAACTCCAGTATCATTCTTAATTTTAAATTATAATACACATGTACTTGATGCATTTGCTCATGTCACAGGTTGTGTGAATGTTCTTCTTTAAATAAACAAGTTGCCTTACTATACTGGGATGTTCATGCGGTACTTTTTATTGGGAGGTGTTACATTTATGTTTTGTTTGAAGCTGGCTGGCTTGTTTCTCCTTTTGAAGAGCATCAGTTCTTTGAAGAAAGTGTGTATTAGGTTGATGTATTTTATTTTGTTTTGCTTTATTGAAGGCTAAAAGGTCTCCAGTGTTACGGGAGGGTAGCCTCTGATTTCAGTTTTCGGTAGTTATGGAAGATCTATTACAAATCATGTTAGCATTGCATGGTTTTCCTTGTCTCTAAGGGGGAGGGATTGCTGAGCAAACAAGCAACACAGTGTAATTAATGTTATTATTACTGATACATGAATGGCAGTGTAGATAGAGTGCCAGTGTTGTAAGTTTCGTGAGAGGGAAATTATTCAGAGAAATTGGAGGGTATTAATAAATTGGTAAAAATCTATGAAGCATTTTATGAAGAAAAGTAAGTAGGGAATTTACAAAGGTAATTTCATAAGCACAAGCTATTTTTAAATGTGTAAAAAATATTTGCAGTCAGATGTTTCTGTTTATATAGTTAGAAAAAAATCGAGACTAGCATTTTGGCACAAATATAACCCTCTGCACAAATTTAGTAAGATTTAACTTGTTTTTTGACAATTTATCCTGGCTACTTTCTTTGGGAATGAAGAACTGTGGCCATGTTTATACCTTATAAAGATAACTGTGCTTGTTTAGTTTGGGGAAGGATGAAGTACAATGATTTGATGTTGTTTTTACTTGCTTTTAATGAGAAGTTTTTAAAATCTGTTAAAAATAAAGAAGAAAAAATTTTCCAGCTTATTCCTCAAATTTGAAGGAATAGGGTTTTTCTGGCCATAACTTACAAAATCCAAGTCAAATGTTTGATATTGGTTCCCTGATAGAAATACATAGGAGGTATCTCTTTATGGCCAACAACAGATGTTCTTTATGCTTTGGTGGCAGATTTTTCGGACCGCACCTGATACCACATTCCCTGAATCTGTGTGCCTGTCCTCTTCACCGCCAAATGCTCCACCAAGGCAATCAAAGAGACAAGGACAGAGGATGAAGAGACCTATGGCCGTGTACAATCTATGTCTTGAGCTGGAGGATGGTAAGATGTTAATTAGGAGTTTCTGCTTGATGCAGTATTGAAGGTATAGCATATCATATATCCTCAGGGGAAGCCAAGTCCCCTTGTGTCTTCAGTTTTCTTTCCCTAAAGATGGTATGTATGTAATGTATGTATGTATGTATGTATTTTTGGTACAGGGTCTCACTACACAGTTCAGACTTATAATGATCCTCTTGTTTTCAGCCTCACCAGAAGCTGAGATTTCAAGCATGTGTCACCATGCTCCGACTCCATCCCCTCCTCAGCACACCCTGGGTCAGGGCTGGTGCAGCATGTGGTACCAGGGATTGAACCCCAGTTCCTGCACTTGCCAGAGCAGGTGCTTAGTCTGTTAGGTTGATATATTTTATTTTGTTTTGCTTTATTGAAGGCTAAAAGGATAGGATAGCAGGAACTATCTTGCTGACCCCTAGGATTGTAATTTTTGAGCTTAATAAGGAGAGTGAAGCTTGTTTGTCATGGACAAAAATGCAAGTTTCAGTTGTGTGTTTGTCTTTGTTATGCATTGTTTTGTTTTTTAAGCCAACTCGCATTTCTTTTTCGGTAGATTTATGTGACCTCCTCTGAGGTTACATAACTCTAAAACAAGTGGAAGTAAAACTAAAATTAAAACACATCTTTTAAGAGAGGAGCTGGTAGAGTCTACTGTTAAATGTATGTCTAGATTAAATGCACAGGTCATTATTGCCTTGAAATTTAGAGCTCGTGCTCTGTATGTGATCTAGTTGTCTGACTGTCACAAGGCAGAACACTTCGTCAAGTGATGGGGATGATAAACACACCTCCCCCAGTAAGATGGGATGCAGTGAGATTGGCACACAGTAGATTTCACACCCTCATCACCATAGTCCAACTCATTATTGACATTCAGCCACATGTTTCAGCATTGCAAGATTGCTCACTTTTAAAAGAAAGTCTGAACATCTGAGTTTTCAGTGATGATCCATGGAAAACAAGACTGTGGGCTACATGGAGAACACACACTGGTGATTTCTGATGATCCTGTGGAAACTGGCATGGAGAGTAAGGTGACTTGGTCTCTAAGCTTGCATTTTCCCACACGTATCTAACTCTTCTGGTAGCTTCTCTCATATTTAGCCTATTTCCAAAACTTGAATTTCCTTTTTTTTCCCTTGCCCTCATTTAGTTTTTTTTCCTCATTTATCTTTTTAAAAAATGTCTTCCATATATTATTCTTTGATATACTGAAGTTATACTGGTTTGAGAGTATGAGATGCAGCAGGAGAATGAGAAGGGTAACAAATATCATACCTTCATGTTAGGAGCCATACATTGAACTTGCCACTTACCTAACATTCAGTGAGTGAGCTGTCCTTGGGGGACTCACAAGTATCTGTGGGAAGATCCAGAACACACTTGTTAAAACTAGGGGCTGGAACCTACTAGTATATTGTTTTAGATTTCTTACAACGTGTGCGCATGTGAAACATAAATTAGTTTTACAGCTGGATCCTAATTTGCCTGATAAAGGCATCAATCATAAAAACCAACTTATAATTTCAGAGCTTCACTTTAAACATTGGTTTCTGATCCCAGCTATCCCCCCCCCTCACCCTCACTTTGATTTTTTTTTTTTTCCTCAGCAGAGTTGCTAATAAGGAGTAAAACTGACTGGTTTGAATTGCACCTTCTCTTACATCTCACCTCTCCTTTGGTAGAAGCATTAGTAAATAGTGAATAAGTAAATGTCTGAAGATAGAAGAGCATAAAGAAATGTAAAAGATATAGACTAACGTGGCAGTTGGCCAACTATATTTTATAAAGGATATGACCAAGGTAGATACTTATTTATAGTCACATCCACTTTTCTGGTTTTTATAGGAATAGAGTCATTGTATATGATCAAATTGATGGAGATACTAATCTTTTGGTTGCTGACTTGCCAACTGAGTTTTAATAGCTAAGAGGTATGTGTAGCATTCAGCACATCATATATGAAAAATTAAAGATGCTGCCCAAGAATGATATTCCTAATTTTTAGATGATAAAATATATTTTCTCCCCTGATGCTGAGGATTATGTCTAGAGCCTTGCATATCGAGGTAAGCCCTTTACTTGTGAGAAATCCCCTTCCATCCCTAATATAATAATTGTGAAAAAAATTTGATTTAAAGGAGATAAGCAAACTGTCAAATATTTAGTTTTTCTAGGTTGGGGCTGTGAATTATTCTGTGGTGTTTTATGTATTTTGTATCATATGAAGACTTTCATAGCTACATTAATCCTTGATTAGAGTCTTGAATTTACTCTCACTCATGTGTTCTCTAAATCCAGCAAAACCAAAGCTTGGTCATGAAATGATTGTACTTTTTTAACCTTGGAAGTTAAATGATGATATTTTTATCATGCAGAGTAATTAAAAACTCATCCTACTGTCAGTTACTTATACTAGGCATTAGTAAAACAACGTGTG
>PVKN010028726.1:0-13172 GCA_004027915.1 Capromys pilorides
TTTATCCTGTAAATTGTTTAGTAGTCTTCTTAGATCAGGAGTTCACTTATTTCTATTTATTTATAAAGACTTCAGAACTTCTATTTCTTGCTTACTCCAGTTTTTGTTAACACCGTCATATTTTTTAAACATTATAGCAGTGACAGAAATTGAAACATAACCCTGACCTCAGGATTTCCTCTATGAAAAAGAAACATAAACCATTTTGAAAAAGCTTTTGGGACAGTCCCCTGTCCATTGCATCATGTAACAATGACTCACATAACCAAGTATGGTCCGGGAAGTAAACCCGTAGACACCTCTTATGTGTATCCCAGGCCAGGGTTTGAATATAAAGTAAAGCCCAGGATACTTCTTTTCTAAAGTGATGCGTCATGGTGAAAAGATGTTTTTGGAGGCTAGCTAGAAATAGAAATAGTACTAAAACACATTAATGGCTTAGTAAGAAGGAAGGGAATTTATGTCAAGCAGCCAGACAAAATTTTTCCTTGTCCATTGTGTTGGAACATGGCCAGAGTGCATTCTGCTAGGTCCACTGACTTCCTGTGTAAAATTCAAGGATCTACATGATCAGGAACAGCAAGCAGATGTAATGCAAAAATTGACTTAAGAACTTTGCTGGAAAAGACTATGAAACCCTTTGCAATCTAAAGGAAATAATGTGATGGGTTTTGCTGATGTCCTCCAAGGGTGCAGCGTTAGAGATGAACACAGCTGTATGACACGTTGGCCTTTTCTGAATCAGGAAATGTTTGTGCTTCCTCCATTTCATTCTCCCATGATTGATTACTTTCTTGTATATTTATTTAACTTGAAACCTGGATGTCTAGGGCAAAGAGAATCAGAGAAGAAGAGGGTAAAGAAGGGCTCTTTGCTGATTAGCTCTAGGAAAGGCAGAAGAAATAAGATCATGAAATCTGGAGCAGACCACCAGGATCTGGGAGTCTGGGTGTTTTAGATGCTTATTTTGGAGCTGTAACCCTCAGTTTTCCTATCATCAAAATGGCTATGAATTAAATGAGTTGATACAAGGAAAGAGCATTCAATAGTGAGTTATGAGTGTGCAGTAAGCATCTAAAGATATTAAGTACTTAGCTATTGTGGATTGGTAATGAGTGCAGTGCAGTGATCAGATGATTCTAGGACCCAGGATGTGACCTTACTGACAGAACAATTGCTTTAACTGTCTTCATGTATCCTAAAGAAGTCATGCAGTAGATCTGGGCCTGCAGGAATGCTGGTGCTCTAAGGGAGAAATAAGTCTTCTGGAAACAGGGAATCATGAGGTATCAGCAAGCAGTGGAGGATGTTCTGCATCTTAGCAGGACCAGGAGAAAGCTCCCCAGTATGGGATTCACCTTGCCCAGTCTGTGCAGGAAGTTCACAGATTGCAGCTAGCAAGTCCCTTTAACTTTGCAATTTCCCTTTCTTTGGCATTGGTTTTCATCTGGATTTGAGGAACCTTAAAGTACAGAGCTATAATGAAACTGCAGTTGCTCAAGTGCTGGGTCTGTTGTGGTCGGTTGCAGGCTGTGTTCCGTTGAGAAGTAGTCACTTTACCTTCTTGCTCTTTCTTCCTTGGTGGCTTCTTAGTTACTGGCTACTTATGGCAGATCAGACAACTTACTTGTAGTTTAGGAGTTGCTGAACAATGGGTCTGTGGTTCCAAACAGGAGTTCATGGCAGATAGAAATAAATGAACCCTGGAAAAGACATGAGATTTCTGTGGTGGAATCTGGATTCTGTCTGCTCAGTGACTCCCAAGCAACGTGTCATGGTCAAGTAGGAGAATGACTTGGGAATCGCTGGTTCTGGTTATATTCTCCACTCTTGTTCCAGATATGCTCAAAGTTTACACAATTGCTGCATGAGGAACAATGGAAAAAGACACGCTGCTGGTCTGCAGTGAGATTCCTAGAAAATGAGCAGCTGCAAAGGTAGGTCTTGAGCATGTCTTCACAAAGACTCCTTGCAAATTCAAGACCCCAAGGATCAGAATCCGAACATGAGAGGGGAAAAGAGCCTCAGAGAATCCAGCGCTATAATCTCAAGTTGGGCTAACTGTAGGATTCCCTAGGAAATTAGTTAAAGTTCTGACAGAGCACTTCCTCCAGGCCAACTCTCTGGCTCAGGATCTTATGATAGGCTGGAAATCTGTTTTCAGAAGTAGTCCTGGTTATTTTGGTCCATAGCCAAGTTGGAAACTATCGGGCCATTCAAAAGTATACTGTTGGATAGGTGAGCTGTGTTGTGTGCAAAGAAAGTAGTTTGTGCTCAGCTAATTATGTAAGGTAGAGGCACAGTCTGAAGGAAAAGCTGAGGTTGATGTTCTCAGTGTTGTGCAACTTGCCATATTTGCTTTCTGGTCCCTGCTAAGAACTGTCCCCCAACACAAGTGGTCCCAACACTGCTCAGGCTTTGAGTTTGAAGGTTTGTCCTAAGGAACTGCAGACACATAGGCCAAGACCTTCTGTAAAATAAAGAGATAAAACATTAAAAAGAGAGCACAGGCAGGCTCTTTCTGAAGTTGGGCTTCACTGTTCACTGCCTACTACTATTCCCCACTTGCGACTTCAGATTTGCCAGTGTTGGAGGGTCTCCTGAGTATCGATGTCCCTGGGGACACATTAGTCATTTCATTCCAACTTTACTGCATGCTCTTACATTGATTGGAGCTTTAAGATTGTGTTTTGATTGGGATTTGGAGATGAAATCTTGGAGACAGGAGCAAAGAACTATTGGAGAGAGTCTTAGGATGAATATACTTGTTTGATTTCTAATTGTTCCCAGGTCTTTGGCTACATTTTAGAAAACTTTAATTAAAAAAAAAAAAAGCCTCTTCCTTAGATCCAGTGCCTGAGCTGCCTCTTCCTTAGATCCAGTGCCTGAGCTTGGGGTGAGTTCCTAGTGATCCAGATCAGAGTTTGATCCATGAGGCCAGATTTTTAGTGCTTTTCCTTCCAGCTCCTCCCAAACCAATGCTCTTTATACTGTTTGCTAAGAGAAATAGCTCCTAGAACTGAGGGATTTTGTAAGCTTACCTGTCAGATGTCTCTACTTTCTGTTAGCAACAGAACACTATTCTCATTTATTGAGGAGGAAAACTGAGGAGAACTTGGTATGTTTCAGTGTCTAGGGGTCAGTCCCACTGCTGGAGAGGGCACCCATGTCTGCCTCCTTCTAGGCAAGCACTCTTCCAATCTCTGTCCTTTTGAATTTAGCACCTTCTTCAGACATTGTTTCTCTCTCCCCAAGACTTTCAGGCATGGGCCTTCTAAGTTGATTTACTTCTGAGAGGAGGTTGGTGGACTTACTAGTGTGTTGCATTTTGGAAAATGGATGAGCTCACCTACTGCAGTGGAATGGTAGATGGCTGTCCAGGAAGAGGAAGTCCTGTCTCTGAGGTCATGATCCCAAATCTCCACACTGGGACTTAGAGGGACAGTGATGGGGTAAAATCCTTTGATATTTAGAGACCTGCTTCTAGGATCTGGGTCCTGGGCCTTCCCACTTGTCCTTACAACTGAATATCTTCAGTGAGTCCCAATGCACCCTAGTTTTCCCCATCGAATGCTATCTCTCCTCCATTCTTCCCATTGCTTCTCACCGGGATCACTACAAGACTAAACTGCTCCTATATGTACACCCTATGCTCCCATAGCCACTAGCATCCTCCTCCTCAAGCACGCTTCGGATTGAACTACTTCCCTACTAGTTCAAATACTTTCAGTGACTCACTGTCACCTTTAGAATAGAACCAAGACTATATATTGTGATATTCAAAATCCTCCAAAACATGGCTCCAGGATTTTGTGCTGAAAGTTCTAAACTTTTCTCCCATTTCTGGGTCAAAATTGAGCCAGACAAGCTTGCTTCTTCTTGCCCATTCTCTCCTATCTGTCCTGACCCAGATCCACAGACCTCTCTCTTCGATTTCATTCTGTCCTTTACACATCTCTTCACTGAAAAGTACAAACCTGGCCAGGAAATCTGTTGTTACTTCTCTTCCTCCGGAGTCTCAATTGACATACATAGGTACTTCTTGGAGGTTGGGAATGGGGATTAACAATGAGGTAGATTGAATGGGAATGACTACAGATAGAATGTGCTAGAGGCTATTGCCAGGGTTGGCCAGGAGGCTGAGTGGGAGAGATTCCAGATTTATATAATGGAAATTATTAATACTGTGTGAGATATACTGTATATACTACACTAAATTATTTTTATAATAAAGTTAGTATCCAGGTAAAACTCCAGAGACTGCCTTAGATGGCCTGGACTTCCAGTTGTGCATTGTGCCATGGACAGCACAGGAACTTTTCATTCGCTTGAGGCATATCTCCATTTTTTAAAATGTGGACTTTGTATACAATTCTGAACACCCTTGTGCATAGGGCTGTCATCCAGGTACTTAGCATCTTTTCGTGGGAGGAGGGGTCTCATCTGGCAGATGGAGCACCTGGGAACAGTCCCAGTAAGCACCTGGCACAGGAAGATTATGGTGAGAATTGCAGGTACTTGGCTTTTTCCTGGGCACTCTTACTATGGCTGTGTTACCTCATTTTTATAGTTATCACCTGTTGGTTTATAAGAGGAAGAGTTTTTTGTTTTCCCAGAAAAATATTTCTGGGCAAAGTCAAGGTCAAGGATTGATGAAATTAGTTGAAAAATCTGCAAAGCAAGCACTGGATTCTGATGAGGTTTCCAAGAAATAAAAAAGGAAATCAGTGGCCTAGATTGGTCACAGTTTCCATTGATTGCTGAGATTAATGAGGGTGGTAGAGGAAGAGGGAAGGTGTGGCTATGCTCTGTCTAAGAACAGGAAATGCTCTGAGTTGGATCACTGTCCTGGATCCTTCTCTTGTATACCGAAATGCATTTTGTAGGAGGAAAAGAGAGGAAACCCATCATCAGGGAGTTGAGTAAATTCAAAGTTCCAAGCAGCAAAATCATCCCAGGCTCAAACTGTAACTGGAATTCCAACCAGAGGTTGAAAAACTGCACTTCTAGACCTCATTAATCCTTTACAACCCAGCATGACATTACATTAGAACTTAGGCTGAGTGAGACTATAAGGGGTTTTAGCTCAGAAGATAAGAAAGCTGGTGGCACAGAAAGATGGTAGTGTTATGTGATTTTTCAAGCCTCTTTTTAGCTATGAATGATTTTCCCCAATTGAAATGGGGGGTGTGACCCAATATGTCACCTGACAAGTGAAGTGATCTGTGGAGTGCAGGAGCCAGAGGTATCTGTCTGACACTCCCAGCTCCAGGGCGCAATGTAGTGCAAAACTTACTGACCCAGTAAAACCTTTCCTCATGCATGCTCATCAAGGCCAGCTGTCCCATGTAGTGTGAAAAAGGCCTCGACACAGAGAACTTGAAGTTCTTACTTGCTGTGGGCCTGCTGTCTGCAGCGAAGAGTCAGTGCAGGGTTGGAAATTCTGAAGTGTTGAGTATACAAGTAGAACTGCATAAAATATCAACTGGGGAGCATTTTAGGGCCATTTTCCCAGCTACCACGTGCACATTGCATCCTTCCTTACTTCTGCCTTCCTTCCCTTTATTTCTGATCCTGACCATGAACTTCCTGAATGCTTGTTCTGTTTTCTCTATTGTTCTAATTTCCAACTTTACCTCATCCTCCCCGCTCCATGCAAGTTCCCATTGCTGGTCAGATTATCTGCTAGACAACAGCTCTTCTGTAGTCTGAGCTGTACAGTTCATTTATTTGACAGTAAACCTGCCAATCCAGGCCTATATATATTTTTTCTAATCATTCAAGGATTGGCTGTGTGCCAGCAAACAATCTGCCTTGAAGGCCTGCTAAGTGACTCAAGAACAAAAATTTAATATTTCTTGAAAGCAAGTAGTAACATTCAATCATAAGTCCAATCTTTCTTAACTATATCTGTTGATCTGAGCAAGATTTGCTGATCAAAATAGATACTATATCATCATTGTCAGCTATTCTTGTTTTGAAAATCTGTGACATCTGTATTGTTGCATGTTACCCTGTTTCTATCTTTGTTTCTGATCTTTGTTCTTGCTTTTCTTTAAAATAAAATAAAATCATATTAATAACAAAAAAGTAGGGAATCAGATTAGAAAAGCTCAAAAATCCAGCCACTGTTTATTTAGGGCTCACTTTAGACCACGTTCTGCCTTCATGCATGGTGACATGGTGACCCACTTCACTTAGCCTTTCTGTCCTGGCAGTCCTGGTTTTATATGCAGTTGCTTCTTGAATCAGGATAAGGCTATGCCACAGTAATCCTATGGTAAATTTAGAGTAAACCAGTGATGTGTTTCCTGCCTCTCACTACCCAAGATCTTAGCCTATTAACTGAGAGCACTGTAGCATTATTGAGTGGCTTTCCTGACAGCTGCATAGGTTGACATGGAGCTGCCCAGCATCTCAAGAGATGACTGTAGGCCTATCACTAGCTTGGGCAAAGATCCAAGTCCACAACTCAAACTCCAGTCTCTGCTGAACATGTATTGCTTTCTTCCTAAAATGAAATTGAAAAATTATGAGGGGGACTGGATACTTCTTTTGGGTGTTAGATCAATAAGCCAAGAGCTAAGACTTTCAAGGTGAGGTTTTAGGTTATCCTTGTCCTGAGATCTGGGAAGATTTTCCCCTGTGCCTGCTACATAGAAGCCCTGTGTTCATCTATGATGGAATATGAAAATCTTAGTACAGATACTTGTTTTGGTGGTGATGGAAACCAATACTAAAGCAAGAGTATGGATTTACAGGGAAAATCATCTATGAAAATAAGAGAAAATAGAAAGAGATTCTCTCTTGAGGTCAAACTAGTTCCCTAGCAACAGAAAGTAAGGGATGGTAGGGGAAGCTTGAGTACCAGAGCGGGGACTCTGATGGAAAGGATCAGACTAGGGCTGGAAGATAGCACCATGGGCTAAGTACCTGCCTGGCAAGTGCAAGAACCTAGGTTTGATTCACAGCACCACATGCCATGCTGGCCCCAGAACCCCAGGCATGCCTTGCTGGTCCCTGAAACCAGATGTGGTGGTGCACACCTGTATTCCCAGAGCTGGGGAGGCTGAGAAAGAAGGATTACTACCAGTCCAAGCTGTGTAGTGAGATTCTGTACCAAATACATCAATCAATAAATAAAAGATTAAGATTTTCTTTTAAAAAAAGAAAGGGATCAGATTAGGCTCACAAAAAGGGTCAGCCTTGGGGCCAGGGAGATAGTTCAGTGACATACATGCCTACATGGCGCACACAAGTTCTCGAGTTCAATCCACAGCACAAAAAAACAAAAAAAAGATGATCAACCTTTAAAGATTAGTTGAAATGGGCTGCGTCCAAGTCATGGTTATCTCAGTTCTGGTAGCTATATCGCCAGAAGACTCCAGAGAACTTGATGGGTAAATTTGGCTTCCAGGCAACATCGGTTTCTGCTTGAGCAGGCAATTTCATAATTGAGTAGTGTGTAAGCTCTGTTGTTGTAGAATCCAGGAGATAAGAGGTTCAGGCCAGTGCCTGAATACTTTTGGCATCATTCCAGGAAGAAGGTCTGGAAATGAACATTGTAAAGGTTGGTAACCTAATATCACAGGAAATTCTGGAAATTATTTTAGTTACTTTTATCTCAGTGTCTTCAGTCTCAAAGGGGATATAGTAAGTAAGGAAAGTTTAGGCCTAACCAACCTTGTTTTGCCAACTTTTCCTAAGTGATTAACATATCTTAGTGTAAAGCTTTAAGATACAAGTATGTAAAATGGAGACTAAGCTTTATTTTTACTATAGCTACCTGTTGAGCACTTGTAGGTCCAAGAGAAAAGTCAAGGTTTTTAGCAAAAATGGTCCCTAAGTCTCTGACTGCCTCAGAAGAAAACACAAACTGAGGTTTTAATGAACAAATTAAGGGCCTAGGACTTTGTCCTTCCTCTGTATGGTGGTTGTCTCTGACCATGTCATTTTCATTTCTGGAATTTCTAAGACAATAATGAAATGAATTACTATGTAAAGATGTCTTTGCACAGTAATTAGTGCCCTGTAAGGTTTCAGTAAATATAACGCTCAGTATTTTTAGGAACTGTGAAAGTGTGTAGTGTCGCCAAGGCACTCGGGGTAATAAAGTCACATTTTACAATTTCTCCCAAACCCTGACTCATTCTTGTACAACACAGCATATTGTTGTAGGCTGGTTTTCCAAGGAATACCTCACATGGCAAGAAGAATGACGAGGAGTGCCAAGCGGAGGGAAAGCGACCCATGTCCTTGGCAGGGTCACATGTTCACAGTGCCGTGGGTTTCGGGGAAATGTAACTGATGGCCTAACAGCGCTCAGTGATGCGAGTCTCGCTGGGCTGGAAAAGCGTTTGGTGATTCCAGGCAGTCAGGCCCGTATTTCATTTTTTGTAGACCCCTTCCCCAAACTTTGATTTCAAGTAGTACTTTGATGTGCAACATGAAGCCTACATTTCAGTCCATTAGTTTAGGAAGCCACTCTGCCCAGCTCACCTGCTCTCTGTAGAGCAGCATGTGGTTCTCCAGCTTCTGTTTTTTTTCTTTCTTTTTCTCACTCAATTCCCGACAGCATTTAAAGTGGATTCAAGTCACACTCTCCATTTCTGCATGGAAATCCTATGGTCAGAAATAATTTTGATAAGGGCTAGAAAAGAGTTTTCTGGTGGACTAAGAGATCGGTTGGCTTTCCATTCGGTTTCACAGACTATTACCTGAGGGTGGACTTGGAAATCCGACTCCCAGCTTTGTTCCTATAGCCCTGCCTCATGCGTGCTCTAAGACCACACAACTGGAAGAGAATTGAACAGAACGTGAAGACTCATTGTCTTTACTTTCTGCTTCCTTGGTTAGAAAAACCAAAGGCCAAGGACAGGAGCGAAATGCTTCAGCCTCTGCTCTGGTGCATGCTCTCATGCCTCAGTCTCTATTCTCCATCCTACAAGTGTAATTTGCTTCCAGCCTTTCCCAGTGCTGCTTAGAACTTTCTGGAAGAAGCATTTTGAAAACCCATATTCACACTGAGTTCATCACTGCAACTGACACTCAATAAACAATGTGGCTACCTTTGTGAAATGTGTTCTCCATGTCAGAGATTATAGCTTCTGTGTGCTGGGTCATTTAATTCCCCTCATCAAGTGATGGGCTTCCAGAGTGCTTATTATAATGAAACATGTACTAAGGCTTCCTGAAGCTAAGCGCCTCCTCACAGGACACAGGATCTGTGAATGTGCCCTTCACCCACGCTGAGCCTACACCCTCACTCTTTTGCCTACATTGCTATTTTTACCTATTATTGACCATAATCCTGTGGTGGCAGGCATCTTTATCTCTACCTTTCCTGTGAGATTAAATGATTAATGAATCAGAGCTGGATCAAGTCCAGGAGGTAGCATAGAGAGAGTTCCCTGGTCCCACACTGATTGCTACATTAAGCTCAAAGCATGGAGGAAGATAATTTAGAATCTGTGCTTTCAGACAAGTCCCTGGTGATTTTAATACACAGCTCATGCCAAGCCTAGGAACACATTTTATGGTTGGGTAAACTGAAGCCCAGTGGGAAAATGTGAAGCTATGGAGCAAAGCCTCAGGTCCAGGCCCTGATCGTGTGGGTGCTGGGTGGTTCCACTTGAAGTCCCATCCACCTGTCAAGATTGAGGTAGTCATTTCTGTTGCTTTGCTGTCATTGGTGGGCAGTATTTTCCAATGCCAGCTTTTTTTGGGAATTGACCTTGGCTGTAGAAAGTTGCCTTCTTCAAGGTCATGCTCTCTCTGTATGAGAAAAGCCCAGATCCATCGCTACAGGCATGACAAAGACCAACCTTACCAATTTTGGACAGTTTCAAATGGTTATTTAAGCTGCAGAGTACTTGTAGGGTTGGTTTCAGGACATGGTGGGACACACCCCTTCAAGTAGAACATGACTGACTCTTATTCTTTCTGACACTACATAAGAGACAAGCTCCTGGTAGATAGCTTTGCTGAACTTCAGAGGGCCACTTTCACCTGCACACACAAAAGGCTATACCTCCAGGGACTGAGTTGGTAGCAAGGATGAGCGCTGAGACAAGGCCAGCTGTGGTGATCATGCAGCTTGAACCACATCACTGGGCTGTGGCTACTGTGTTAGCATTAGCTATGGTGCCAGGGAACTGGCCCTGTGTACCATACAGTCTTTGGTTCAGTAGAACAACCTGGGGTTGTGGAGTGTTATGGTTTGTATCTAGTTGTCCCCCAAAGCCTCATGTAGTTATGGGGTGGACTTCTAGAGTTTGTGATTAATTCATGATCTAGTGCTGGGATTATGGGTAGGAGTCCTTCTGGGATTATAGATGTGAGTGCCCACCTAGGACCAATGGCCTGAATGTAATTTAAGGGGGACAGACTTGTTCTCTGCAGCCATTACTGTCACCATGACTCCTATTTGCTCTTGCTCTCTTGCTCTTTGCTGCTTCCATGAATGGCTGCTCTCTGCCATGTGCCACTCTGCCTTGGAGTCAGCTAAATACAGACTGAAACCTCTACTGACTGTGAGCTAAATAAAACTTTCCTTCCTTCATTGTAGGTGTTGGGTACTTTGTCCCAGCAACAAGAGAAGAGTAATCTGAGACCTGAAGCAAGGTTAGGCTTTGGAAGAGAACAGACAGTGTACGTTTTCAGTGTGCTGGTGAACTCTCGCTGAGACAGGGGGCCTGGCAGCAGGTAAACAAATAACTACAGCCAGAACTACCTATCGTGAGCGGATCTGGTAAACTCACTACATCATTGTACCAGGCAGGCCCAGAAAGAATTCTTGGCCAGATGAAGCAAGCCCCTGGGATCAGGGACTGGCAAAACATGGGAAGTATGTGCGTGTGCCTCAGGCCCCATGTTAGACCCACAGTAGTGTCGCTTGCTCTGTTCACACCACAGCTCACTTTTGACCACTGATGGAGGAAGAAAAGGGCCAAGCTGGGTTCTCAAGTGGCTCAGCTCAGTGGGAATGCAAGCCAAACTGGTGGCAGTTATTCTGTTGGCAAAATCAGTGACAACTTTGAAAGACAACTAAGAGGAAATTCTCCCAGTATACAGAGTTTGGGCAGTTTTCCCAGTTGTCTGCTTTTAGAGAAAGAGTGGCAGCCTTAGGCTGGATTGCAGCTTTGTGTCTGTTGTCTGTAGCTGGAGATAGTGTTGTGAGAGATGTATCATTAGATTTTGTCATTGTGAGAAATCATAGTTCATTAACACAAATGTAGATCACACTGAATTTTCATGGTATAGCCTATAGTTCAGTCATATCTGCTTTGGATAGATTTACTCTGCTGAGCATTTTTTTCTCCCCTGTCAGTTTATGGGAAATGTCCAAAAATCCTTCAGGTCCCTTCCCATCGGGACTGGTAAACTTAGCATTACACTGTATTGTGGAATAGGTCGTGGCTTGGATTGTTGAGCCACCTCAAGCTAGCGAGAAATTCAACACTGTGTTTAGATCCAGACATTTCTTTCAACTTTACCAAGTTTTATTTGTTGTTATATTTTTCAGTGCTAGAGATAAAACCCAGAAGCTTGTGATTTCCAGCCAAATGCTTGTCTCAATTTCTCTTCTCTCTTTGCTGGGACAAAATACCTGACACCCAATATGAAGGAAGGAAAGGTCTGTTTAGTTTGCAGTTTATGGAGGTTGCAGTCCATCCTCAGATGACTCCAAGGCAGAGTGGCACAGGGCAGAGGGCAAACTTTAGTGGCAGTGGCAAAGAGCAGAGAGCCAAAGGAGAAGCAGTAGCAACAATGGCCACAGAGAGGAAGTCTGTCTCCCTTACCTTGCATTCAGTCTATCTGCTCTAGGCCAGGTGTAGCACTCACACCCATAATCCCAGCAGCAATCACACCCATAATCCCAGCAGCACTCACACCCATAATCCCAGTGGATCATGAGTTAATTATAAACTCTAGAAGTTTGCCACATGATTGCATGAGGCTTTGGGGGGACAACTAGACACAAAGCCTAACAGTGCTCTATAACACTGAACTAGGTACCCAGTTCTCCACACTGCAAACTTTTTGCTTTGGCTGGGATCATCTTGGTGCAAAGTGGGCCATGTTTTGGTTTGATCTCTACCCCAGGTCCTTGCAATTTTTCTGCACCTGATATAGGCTGTTCTCAGTTTTGGGTTAGTCCTGTTATCTTTAACGAAACAGATGTTTCAACAGTGCTTGTCACTTTGTTCTTGATCTTCAAGATTATAGCCATGGAGGAATAGAATGTGCCTGACTGGTGAGCAAAAACCACCTCTGGTTTTCCACTTGTGTGTTCCTTAATCACTTTTGATTTTGTTTCCAGGCCAATCCCTTATTATCTCCTCTTATTGGCAGCATTAGCAATAGATTTTTGTCTGCTTAGAGGCCATAATGAATCAGACAACAGAAATAATACAATCAAGAAATGTAGCAAATATGAGATGTGTGAGGCTACTGCTGGGGTCACTGTTTTTCTTTTTAAATTTTTATTTATTTATTTGATACAGGGTCTTGCTGTGCAGTTCAGACTCTTAGTGATTCTCCTGTCTCAGCCTCTCCAGTGTTGGGATTATAAGCATGCACCACCACACCTGATTTTGGGGCTGACACAGTGCACCTCAGATTAAAGTGCTAGCAGAGAATGCAGTACTGGGAATAGAACTTGGGACCTTGTGCTTGCTCAGTAGGCACTTAGATGGCTGAACTATCTCGCCAGCACTGGTGTCATTGTTTTAAAGTAAGTGTTTTCTATGTAAGTAGGACCGTATTCTAAAATGATAAAAAAAAAAAAAAGTATAGTATAGTATAGTAAATACAAAAACTGGTAAGATGCAGTTTTCTGTTATTACAAAAATTAGATATTGTATATCCAGGTGTATCTCAAGTACTGCAGGCCTGGCTCCAAACCACTGCAATAAAATGAATGTTTCATGTAATTAACTTGGTTTACTGGAACACTTGACAGTTATGATTACATTGCACTGCAGTTTACTAAAGGTACAATAGAATCGTGCCTTAAAGTCATGTAGAGACTTTGTTATAATACTTTATTGCTAAAAAGTACTGACAATTGTTAGTCTTTAGGTAGCCCTAATCTTTTCACTGATGGAGGGTTTTGCCTGGGGACTGATGGCTGCTGACTGGTTGTTGCCAAAGGCTTAGTTCATTGTGGC
>PVKN010028727.1:0-13159 GCA_004027915.1 Capromys pilorides
CTAAAAAGGCCAGCTACCTGCAAATCTGGGAACTGTAATCTCTTTTCATCCACTCATTTCCCCTCTGTCAACAGAGGTACTCAGAAGCATTGTGCTGGGTTTTGGAGGCACTTGTGGAATGAAGCCGAGAGCCAGCACTCCAGGATTGAAAAACAGCAGTGCTGTACACTGCTCTGCATGCCTGTGAGGAATCATGGGACAGAGAGAGGGCTGGGTACAGACATGGCCAGCCCATCCCAGGAATGGAACAACACAGGCCTCCACTCTCACACTTTGAGGGACATACCTCCAATATCAGGCTTCTTGCTTGGCTAGCCTGTGGGCAGCCAAAATGACAACAGTTTTGGGATTAATGATGTACATGGCTCAGGAACCCATCTGGACAGACTATAGGACTTGACTCCTAGTCTATATTCAGAAGGGAAAGAGGGACCTCTAGCAGATGCTGGATATACTGATGGGTCTAGCCATGATTCAACCGCACATTGGGCAGCAGTCTCTGTCCAGCCTGGTCCAGAAGTACTCTGCTTTGAAACTGGAACAGGCAAGTCAAATCAGTGGGCAGAGTTGTGGACAGTGCAATTGCTTATGATGCATGTAGAAGGCCCCCTACATGTGTGCATGACAGTTGGGCCACCTTGATGGGGCTGATGCTCTGGCTGCCAGCCTGGGCAGCTCAGGAGTGACAGATAGGGCACCACCCCTTTTTGGGTGCCGATCTATGATGAGATATATGGGAGTGGCCAAAAAGCTGACCATGTGGCCTACAATGATTCAGGACATAATCTTCTCCTCTCTCTGGGAAATGACTTAGCAGATGCCTTCAGCAGGCATTGCAATAGTCAAGTGCTAGGAATAGTGTAGGACAAAAGATATTGACTGCTGCATACTGAATGCCATAGGAAGAGCATCTGAGGAGGCTCAAGGACTGTAGCTTTAGCTCTTCAAGTTGAAGCCCTTGATCAGCACATGGCCCAGGACTTGAATGCTGTGCACCAGGCTTTGAAGTTACTTCACTTTTCAAATGAAAAAAGTGGTCTTGGGGGGCCAGTGATATAGCTTACCAGACTAAAGCTTCTGCTTAGGCAAGCTTAGGCAAGCGCAGAGACCATGGTTCTGTCCTCAGCACCACATCCTGCACCAGCCCCACCTCCATGGGCTTAGTGGCACATGCCTGTAATCCTAGAACTGGGGAGGCCTAAAAACAGGAGGATCATTCTGAGTCCAAGCTGCGTAGTGAGACCCGGCAGCAACCAAATACATTAAAAAAGAAAAGTGGTCTCTCAAAGTCACCTGGTTCTTCATTTGTTAGCTACAGCCATAAGGAGGTATTTGTGCCCTGTTTCATATTGAATGTTACATTTATATACCCCTTACCTTCATGGTGTTGGGATGTGGGAGACCACTCTGTCTATTTCAAAGCTAAGGGACATGTAAGGACACCTATGCGTGTGACCCTGCTTACCTAGCACAGGCACATGGTGGGCTACAGTTATGTAACCCCACGACTTAATACAAGTAAATATGCATATGCTGCTTATCATGCCATATAAGAATGTAAACATGACATAGCAACCTGTCTGGCTACAGAGAAATAATATGTGTTACAGAGTTAGGGCCTAAAGCTTAGGGTACAACCTAACTGTTAGGATACAAGAAAAGCTCAGCCACCTCTCTGTCCCTTTCTTTAGAGATTGAGTTTTTACAAAAAATAAATGATAAATAAACATGTTTTAAGCCTCTGTAACTTAGTCTCTGTTGATGCATACACCTCTTTAACTAACAACCCAGTTTACACAAGTGTGTGCAACTAGCTGCATGAAAACCATATTTCTGTCACTTTCTGAGCCTTCATTTTTCCCAGAAAATGTGGACTTCTAATGCTTCCTCACAGGGCTATTTGTAAGAGGGATGATACACACAATATACCCTGCGATACTGCTACTGTTCTTGTTCCTTTTCTCTAGAACCCTTCTCCAAAGCTGCTCATTAATGTGCCCTGATAAACCACATGGCCTTCAAGGCCAGCCTCTTCATAGGTAGAAGACAATGGAGAGTCCCAGAACAGCTGACACTAGCAAAGGCTCAACTTGCAGACTTACTGTCCCAGAGATAACATAGAGTGAGGACCTGGAGCCAGAGCCGAAGGTCAAACCCAGAGGTGGCATCTGACCTAGGAAGAAAATGACAAGAAATGGGATAAACCATGGGTAGCTAACAGAGGAAAGGGGGAAATCCCAATACTTCTGGAGCTTTCTGCAGAAGTTCCCAAGGGCCTGGCCAAGGTGTCAAGCAGGGACACAGAGTTCCAGGGTGTTTGAGAAATGAGCAGGAGGTGACCCTAGTTATAGCCAAGATTTTTCTCTACTGTACTAAACTAGTGACATGGCAGCCTACACTCTTAACCTCTCCCTGTACATACATCCCTAGGGCAGTCGAGAAGCCACAACTTCCCCTTTCAAAGACCTAGTCAATGGGAACAGCGCATCATCAGTAATTGTACTGTGTTGCCCAGGGTAAATATTTATTGATTCCTGATGAATAGGAAGTACTCAGTCATGAATATGTTTTGACATCAAACCTGAGGAGATATTAACTGTTACTCTCGATGTGGGCTATCATACATGTAGAACTGGTCATGACATCAATTATTTAGTCATTCCCATGGTGCATTCCCCTGGCCAGGCTCTGAATAAGTCCAGTGCCTTAGAGACAGAGGGACAGTCAAGACTGTAGTACCTTGACTAAGTCAGCTCTAGCCAGGGACAACAAAACAACCCACTGAATTTCAGCACATGATCACCCAGTATTTTTTAAGCATTGACCTGTCAGAATTATCTGAATTTACAGCTTCCTGAGCTCCAGTCCCAGCAACATCATCTAGAATCTGAGTGTTTTTAAAACAGACCTTATTCTTATTTTTTCTGTTAAACAATAGCACACAGAATTTCCATATATGTCCAAATCCAGATTCCCCTATCATTAGTATAATACATTTGTTAAAATTTATGATGCAATAAGGGTACATTTTTAATATCGTTTTCTGCTCTAGGATCTCAGTTAGGATACCACATGATATTTAACTGTCATACATCCTTAGGCTCTTCTTGGCTACGACAGCTCCTCAGATTCTCCTGGTTTTGAAGCCCTTGACAGTTTTGAAGAGCACTGGTCACATATGTCATTGGATGCTTCCTCTACTGGAGTTTGTCTAAACTTTTTCTCCTGACTACACTAGAGTTCAAAATCCATTTTTATTACACCATGTCAAGGATATAGAGTATCAGACGGTTTATCACTGCTGATGTTGACCTTGATCACCTACAGCTTGTCAGCCTTCTCCATTTTAAAGTCACCGTTTTCTTATCCAGTTCTACTCTGTCACTGTGTACAGTCCACAAGTAAGCAGTGGGAAACCACGCTTCCCTTCCTGGAGGGTGGATGATAAACATTAACTATTGGAAATTTTTCAGCCCAGTAAATTTATCTCTTCTCCCCTCTTTATTCAATCACTTTCTACATCAGCATCAACTAACGGCCACTTCATTCTTTAGCTTCTAATCCAATACTATTTTACTCTGTTGGATGAAGTGTTCCAGTTTTGATCATTAGGTTGGGCCATGTCTCTGGGAAATACAAAATCTAGTTGTTTGCTTGTTCCCTTGTTTCCATTTCTGAATACTTCCTTGCTTTCTCACACTGTAAGATGCCGCAGGTTCCTCTTAATATTTTTCCTATGCCAGTGTGAGGAGAAGCTTTTCTTTCCTTTCAAGGAGCCCTAGTTCCTAGTAGCTTTTAGAAGCTATGCCTTGAGTGCTAGGTGCAAGACCTAGATTTTATTCAACTCCTTATTTGAAAATAATTTGAAAAGTTACAATGCAGCACAAAGAACATCCATTTATTCTTTATCCAGTCATCTTTTGTTAGTCCACTGTGCCATTTGTTATATCATTTGTTCTCTTTTTCTCTTTATATAATTTTTAGAAGCCATTTGGGATCTCACAGCCCTGAACCTTTAAACATTCTAGTGTATGCTTGGTTAAAAAAACAAAACGAGGACACTCTCTTACATAACCACAGTAGCTAATTTCACTCAGTTTGGCAGATTTCATTCTTTATATGCTAATCTCTTTATATGTTATGTACATTTTTCGACTTGATGAAACCAAACATTTTTGAGTTTTTTTATTTTTCTTTCTGGTACAGAATCCAGCCTAAGCTTCCATACACACTGCTCTCAGTTGTCACATCCACTCAGTCTCCTCTAAACTGGAATAGGCTCTCAGCTTTGCCTTTTTTTGACATTATTATATTGTGAAGAATGGTATAGACTCTTTTTAATAGAACATTCCTTTCTGGGGACTCTGTGCTTGCCCAGGGTTAACCAAACTTTGAGCACAGAGTCCTCAAGGCTGCCCTTACACCTAAAAACAACCACAAACAAGGAAGTTCTATTAAATCTGTGAGGAGGATTCACAGAATTCACTGAAAGCTATTGTACACAGCCACAGTTTATTACAGGGAAAGGTACAGATTGAAATCAGCAGAAAGAATAGAGGCGAAGTTCCAAATGTGAGGGCTCTGTGCCCTGTGCCCTGAGAGTTAGCTTTCATTTGTCTCCTGCCACTCCTGTATGAGAATACATACAACGGTTGGTTCAGGGAAGTTTACCAAGCTTCAGGATTTTGTTTGTTTGGAACTCCACTGCCTAGGTCTGAGTGAGTGATTGATTGATTGATTGACTGATTGAATGATTGATTGATTGATTGCCCCCTGGTTGAACACAGCCTCCAGCATAACAGATAGCATGTGATCAAAAAATCCCCTACTGGTTCACATGGTTAGGCTTTCCTCCTGAGACTCCAGATATGGCCAGCCCCAACCCTGAGCAAAGACACCAAATATGACACAGATAACTTCCCAGAAGCTGAGGTCACAGAGCCAAGTTCTTTATCATGCACTAATGTTTCCTCAGTAATAAATCCAGATACACTTCCAACCACACAAGCAATGTTGTATCTTTGTCAAACTCTCATTCATATCTAAAGGCACACGTACATCTACCTGCCCCTTACTGGTGACCCTGATCATGAATGCCAAGTTAAGGTACTGGTCAAGCTCTTCACTGTCCAGAAACTACATTTTCTTTTCTTCTGATAAATCATTTATTAGAAGAATAATTTGAGATCAATCATATGTGCTGCTTCCAATCAAACTTCCCCTGGATTTAGCATCTACTGATGTACTCTGCCTAAATAAAACTTCACAGTGACAGTGGCAAAATACTGCTATTCCATTCTCCAACTTTTCAGTCAGCAGCTTACTAGTCAGTGTAATCAATCACTTGAGGAAAACAACTGAGAGGAGGAAAGGTGCATTTGGGGCTCATGGTTTCCAAGGTTTCCGTTCATGGTTAATTGGTTCCAATTGTGAAACAGCACTGCACCTCTTGACAGCACATCCAGATAATGAACTCATCGGTCATCTTAATCAGCTGATGAAGTTAGCACCTCCACAATTCAGTTGCCTCTCTAGCCGCCCCTCCCATGAACTTTGACCCTATCTTTTTTTTTTACGTATTGGTACTGGGAATCGAACTTAGAACCTTGCACTTGCCAGGCAGGTGTTTGTGCCACTGAGCTACATCCCCAGTGCTCCTCCCATGAACTTTGATGCATTGGGGATCAAGCCCTCAATAGGAGTCTTTGGGAGGTGCTTCATACTTAAACCATAACATTTGCCAAAAGGGAGGGAAGATGGCAATGTTAGTAACATGCCCAGGAGATTTTGATACATTTCACATAAACAGGAAAGTAAGAATGTCTCACCCTAGTGGATGAGGAGGCATGGCCCTGGAGGAGGAGAAGGAGGAGCACTTCCAGGGCTCTGAGATGTGGAAGAGCTCAGCTCATTCAGGATTAGGCAAGGGGCAGGGGATGGAAGGAAGAGGTCTTTTTTGGACATTCTTTGTTAATTTATTCTTTGTTCTTTCCAACAGTTTCCAGCCCTCCAAAGGACCTCCATCACTTTGCTGTTGAGAGACGCAGCAGCAACCTGAAGGCTTATCAGACATGCAGAATCTCAGCTGCCATCATCGACACATGGAATCACCACTGCCGTTTTCTCAACATCTCTAGATGGATTGCAAGTACATTAGCTCTTGGAAAACACTGCCCTTCAGAAAGCCACTTGTTCCAGTCTCCAGCTCTTTCAGCCCCATGTCAGACCACATACATCAAACTGTAGCCACCACTGCTTCAAGTCCCCATGCTGTCTCTAGCCCCCACACTGCATTTCTGGGCTTGTCTCTGACCTCCCCCACACTCCAACACTTTGAATGTTTAATTCCTTTTCATTGAACTGAACTCAGCTAGAAGATTTCCTCTGGTCTTCCCTGGTTCTGTCAACCCCATCAGAAGCCCCTGCCACATGCTTCTGAGGTATCTCAACATTCACCCTTCTGACATCCATCTACTGTACAACAACTGACCATTTTCCTATCTTTCTCTTCCTTTAAGATTGCAAGCAATGGGGCTGGGGAGATAGCTCAGTAGAATAAGCACTTGCCTGGCAATCACAAGGACCTGAATTCAATCTCTAGTTCTGTAAAAAAAAGAAAGAAAGAAAGAAAAGAAAAGAAAAAAATTGTAAGCAATTTGAGGGCAGGGGCTGTATCTCATTTATGCAGCATTCTGGGGGCTAGTAAAATTTGCTTGAATATACAATAGATGTATGTTTGATTAAAGAACTGACATTTAGTGGCTATGTGACTGATATTACTCCATATATGCACATACCTATATATATGCTAATTGTGTAGATACAATTTTTTATTATGACCATTTTGCAGATGAGAATACTGAGCCACAGAGAAGTCAGGGGAACCAACATCTTGGGTAAACCAAGATTACCCAGCCAGTAAGTGCTGCAGCTGGAGTTTGAATCCCAGCAGTCTGACTCCAGAATCTGTAGGTTTCGTAAGCTCAGTTTACCGACACCAAGTGTAAAGAGAGGAAAGCACTCATTCTTCTCTCTGTTACCACAATGGCTGGGTAAAACCTCACAGTCCAACCTACATATCCAAAGAGCCAAACCTTACACCCTCATCATCTATTACTGCAGACAAAGTACCTCGGAGATGGGCAACCTTTGTCAGTGCTAATTTCGCAAACACAAAATAGTGACTATCTGGCACACACTGGGTCTACATAAGAAACTTTTGGAAGTAGGAATTTTTTTTAAATACCATAAATCTAAGTGTTGAGTACAGGACAGGTAGGAATAACTATTCATCATCCACCCATTTGAAATGATCTATCGAGCACCCACTCTGAGCCATTATTATATTAGACCAAAAGGATATGAAACAAAGTAGTAGATGAAACAAAGACCCCACTGAGTAGAGGCCCCATCAATGTCTTTATGAAAGTTGTCGTTCTATTGGAGAAAAGAAGATAATAGGAAAATAGGTGAATTAATATGTAATTTATATCAAGTAGTATTAGGTACTAAGAAGAAAAATACAGCAGAACAAGAAATCAGACAAGGGTCAGGGTGTGAACTACTGAATCACGTTAAGCTTGCACTGCGGAAACAAACAACTCCAACAGCTTGACAGCTTATACAAGTATACGCTTGACTCCCATGAGGCTTCTGTGGGTGTGAGCTAAAGCTCAAACCGTGGGTTCTCCCTGCTCAGGCTTCTGGACTCAATTTGCAAGTTCTTTCCTCTAATTGTCCCTGGATCCACTGAGCAGGTCAGAAGCCCCTGCTGCGAGCTTCCACACAGTGATCCTCGGGGCTCACCGATTTGCAAGGCTGCCACCTCTGTAGTAGGCAAGGGGTGGTAGTGATGTCTTCCTCAGAAAGTTGTATTGAGAATTGAAGGAACAATGCATGCAAAGCAGCAAACGGCAGGTATATATATTTGGCACTGGGCATCAACCTGGAGAGTTGCACAGGCTAAGCACACACTGTACCACTGTGCTGCATTCCCAGCCCCATCATGGTAATGCTTAAATATATACTATTTCGAAGAGTCTATCCCAGTTAGAAAAAGGCTTTCAGAAAGCTTGAAAAGAAAACACATAATGAGAGGATATTCAGATTATTACCAGAAGGATAAAAGAAGACAGAATTAGACTTTATTAAGCCTTAACCAGGTGACTAACACACTCAGATGCCTTAAATTATGTGTTTTGCTTCTCACAGCCCTCTCTAAAAATTAGAGAATTAAACATTATCGTCTTCATTTTTCAGAGCCTAAATTGCAAAAAAAAAAAAGTTCACAAGTGTTCTCAAGGTCACATGGGTCCTACATGGTGTTTTTCTTCCCTCACTGTAAAAAGCTGCTCTTGTACCATTTCAGCAGATGTGTTCCCAAATGTTACCAATATTCCCAATCCTCAATCACTAATCTCTCCAAAAAGCACATCTCAAGTCTGCCCTCTAGACCCAACAGCAATTCATATCAGGAGAAATGGGGATTCTTAGTAAAGAAGCACAAAGGACGCACGAAAGTCTCAAAACAAGCCACAGCACTTAGCGGCAGCATAACCTGGGACAAAACCTCTAAGCTCTGAGTCTTTATTTGCTCATCTGCAAAATGATGACAGAGATCCCTCACCAAATGACTATGGAGATTGGATAAAATTATAGATGCAAAAATACCCAGCATCATGCCTATTGTTTTAGTCTGAATCTGCAAATCAGACCCTACTGAAATAATTTGGAAATCCCTCAATGTCAGAAACCAATGAAACTATAATCTAACTTCTAATAGCCATGGTTACTTTTGTAGATATAAGGAAATATTACTTTGAAAAACTTCCTTGGGGGAATTTGAAAAAGCAAAAGTTTATCTTTCTTTTTCTGAGTAAAAAATAAATAAATAGACAGGAAGACCACAGAGGTGAATTAATTTGATAATCCAATATTGTAAGTTTCTTATATTAACCTATAGAGGAAAGTATTTTGCATTAACTGTGTGCATGTAAGTGAATGAGTGGGGAAAGGGAGGGGGAGGGAGAGGGAGGGAGAGAAGGAAGGAAAGAAGGAAGGAAGGAACGAAGGAATGAAGGAACAAAGGAATGAAGGAAGGTAGGAAAGGGAGAAAAAAGGAAAAAGAGAAAGGATACCACACAGACTGGGTTTTTAAAATCAATATATACTGAGCTTGTTACTTTTAAAACCTATTACTTGGGATTGAGGCAGGAATTCTAATACAGATATCAAAAATATCTCCCACAGGTACGAAGTCAGTGCTTTTCATAGTTGCCTGGTAAGCACCACCAGGAGAGCCAATTCACGCATGGAAGAGAGGGTCTTTATTTTCACCAGCTCTCCAGTTCATCCCTAAGAGCAAGCAAAATGGGGAAACACCACTCGAACGCCATTGAACTTGCAAATTTAAAGATGTTTCACCTCCCAGCGAATCTACTAATTTTGATTTCAAGTATTTTTGCCAAGGCAACTACCAAATCACCAGAAAACTCTCATATGTGACTGACAATTTACTTTAAAGAAAAGCACTGCTATAATTATTTTTTTAAAAAATAGAGTACTGCTACAAATTGGAATCTGCCTATCTCTCTGAAAAGTAAGAAAAAAGTATTCTGATGATAACAAAAGGAGGAATCCCATTTTGAGGGGCAGCAAGTGACCTCATGGGTCGCCTTGGCCAGGTGATGAACAGCAAGCCGTGACACCAAGCCAGGTGGCCTGCACTTTGGTAACTCCTGTTATGGAGCAACACCACAGAGCTGGAGGTGTCAGCAAGAATGGGGCGGAAAGAAATGAAGGACGTGAAGAAATTATAAGGCAGAGAACGAATCCAAGCTAACGAATATTTACATAACAACATAGGGCCGATGGGCTCTTTTACAAACATCTCCTTTCAGAGCAACTCGGAAAGGTATATTATGCCCACTTTACGGACAAGCTCAAACTGGCAATCATACTGTCAGTGGATACTTGGTTTTTCAGTCTAGAATTCTGGCTCTTTTCAACCCAGAGTGCCGCATCCCTATTTCTCAGCTTATGCCTGACATGCACAGTATTGCAGTTAACTCTGGTGTTGGGGTCAGACTGCCTGAGTTCGAAACCTAGCTCCTCTCCTACTGGCTGTGAGTTCTTAAGAAAATCACTTGCTCTCTCTGTCCTATCTAGGCACAACACAGAGAGTGACACTTATAAAATAGGACCTGCCTTGTGAGGAAACACTCAGCAAATCTGCAAATGACATGTGACCAGCAACTTCTGGCTTTGTTACTGGCATCGGGAACACCAGTGCTCGGGGATAGAATCAGACTGCTTACCAGCTCATCCTTTCTGGCAGCTACCTAGATGAAGGTGGGACTCCCAGCCAACATAGGAGGATCCCAGGACACCACACACTGGCTCCTTAGTCATCTTTGAGGTGCCAAAACTGTTGTCAGTGCAGGGAAACCTGGACAGTTAATGGACTCCCCGACACGATACTTACTACCAGGTAATTTGAGACAGAATTCCGTGGTGTATACCTTGTGTCACTCACACTCCCACCACCGAGGCAAAATACCAGACACCTTCAACATTAAGGAAGAAGATTTGTTGGGTTCCCAGTTTCCAATGATTTCAGGCCCAAGTCAGCTGATGCCCAGTCAAAACCAGCGTGATGTAAGGACAGGGTGGAGGAATGCTTTGGAGGGAGAGAGGAGGCAGGAGGGCGGGACAGGAACACAGTCTCATGATATTATTACTCGATAACATAGGTACTTGAGCTTAACATCACTGTCTTTCTGAATATCAAACATCTTAGACTTAACTTGAAATCATATCTTCCATCACTCATATAAATCCCTATAGAATGTGATAAAAAGTTACACATTTTTACACAGAAATTTAGAAAACTAAGCATATACAAAATTGTAGCCAGTCAATCCTATGGCATTTTTCCTTCTCTCTCACTCTCTTTTAATACCCTTTTTTGTTTCCTTCTAAAACAACCATTGACTTGAGAGACAGTATAACAATAACTGAAATCACATTAGAAGCAGCACACATCTAAAAGACCAGAATGACAGGCATTCCAGGCATGGTTGTAGTATTATACACTACTATCCTAAATGTGAAAAACCTGTTGGAGATTCTTAGGACCATTGTCTAATTCATCCTGTGTATATAAGTGCATGGCTTCTAAGCTTTTCTCTGGAGGGTTAACAACTTAAGTTTACAAACCAAAAATTAGAGAAAAAGAAAGGCTACAAGGACAGCCAATATTTTGGTCCTAGCCCTTCAAGATTAGTGAGGACTCAGGACATAAGAGAACCTGTGCTATAACATCCTATAACTCAGTGGAGTCCCAACTTTTCTGTTCAAGGAGAATATGGGACCACAGAGGAAAGGGATTGATGATGTATAGTGTGCCTAAGGAGAGTCACCTAAAGAGAAAGCATTCTCTCAGCTTTCACAGGGAGCAAACTGGTCAAGCAATGGCTGTGACTCATCCAGATGGCTGACACTGACAAAAGTTCTACAAAGCACTGTACATGGTTTCAAGGTAAATCCTTAGGGGATTTGACTGACTTTGTCAGATACAAAAGTTATGTTTTTTGTTATACAGGCCTTGCTTTAGCTAGGCCTTAACCATCCAGCAGAAAAGTTTAACCACAAGGCGTAAAACATAAAGCTAGATTAGTATGCTAAGCTTTAAAAGGCTTAAATCAGCAGCTTCTGACATTGTCAGTTCTGCCAGTAACCCACTATGATTATGGAATATGGGACTATGAATACAATTACTTTCTCTTAGTTCAATGAGAAGAAATTTTTATAACAATAATGATTAGAAAAATTCATGTCTGCATCCTGTGCTCTGAGTAACTACTACAAGGACAACAGTATGCATTGTATTAATTATTGGAGAGGTACTAATAATGTGTTTTGAAACTGTCTCATTGTTATTTCTTATTAAAAGTAATAAAAATTTTAAAAAAAGAACACAGCCTCCCCTACCACACCTCCTGTTTAGTTACTTTTCTCATTACTGAGACAAAATACCCAGTGCTCATAGTCAAGAGAGGAAGGGTTCATTTAATCCACAGTATGCAGAGGTTTTAGCCCATAATCTGCTGACGCCATGGCAGGGTGGTGTGGCAGAGAAGAAACAATTCATGGAGGAAAGAAGGTAATAAAACACGAGACAACCACGGTTCTTTCTGTCCCTTGTATCTTATCCAGACTGCCCACTGGATGAGCACTCACACTCTTAATCTTCATACCCTTGTTTCTAGCATTGCACCATGAATGAATCCAGTGTCACACACTCTAGATCCAGCCACATATTATTGCAGGAGGCTGTGGGGCACATCTAGACACAGCCCTTACCACCACCAGTGACCCACTTGTTCCCAGCCAGGCCCCGCTGCCTAGTAGCACATTTAGCTACTGAACTCATGAATGGAAGAATCTACTCTTGAGTGTAGGGTCTCCATGGTCCAGTCACCTTCCAACTACATGAGACACACATAACCCATAACACTTTTGGAGACATAGGCCTGCTTACTCAGAGGATGCTGTGGGCACCTTGGTTTGTGTTCCAATAAAGGCAGCTGAGGCTTTCTCCTCAAGATGTGAAATGCTGGTCCATGTTGACCAGTCTGTTGTAGGGGAGCTCAGCAGCGGAGAGCTGGAGGCAGCAATTAGAGTAAACTGGTCTGGACAGGGAGAGAAAAGTAAAACAGTGGGCCAGAAAGAGACAGATGAGACAGGCAGAGCGGCCCTGAGGTCTCACTAATGCCCAGTTCCATGAGGAGCTTCTGCATCCATATACTAAGTTCTTCTCTGAGTATAAGAAAGCCTCAACAAATCTGTATTCACATGGGTCCAACTGGAGGGGGGTGGACCTCCACAGGGACTGGCACAGGTGAGAACCAAGCTATATGTAGTACATTCATCAACATTCTGATAGCCTGAGAGCAAAATCCCCGAACTCTGGGAAGTAGAGGCAGAAGAATCACAAGTTCGAGACCAGTCTAGGCTGGTAACTTAGTGACTTAGTGAGGCCTTCTCAAAGAAAAGTAAAAAGAGCTGGGGCTGTAGTTCCAAGTGAAAGCTCTAGACTCAATCTCTAGAACCCATTTAATCCTCAACCCAATTATAGCAAGTAGGAGCTTTCAGGGCC